>CAUYSK010045126.1:0-19498 GCA_963575035.1 Avahi laniger | reverse complement strand
TTGGAGTTTTTGCCACTCTGTGCTCTCTCCTGTCTAATATTTTCCCCTCGGTTTCCAGTTTTTGTTTTAGTTAGCTCAAGCCTCCCAAACTGGGAAGTGCCCACAGAGGAAAAGCCTGTAAAAATTTCCTTTAGTTTCTATTTTATTTTAGTCACTCTCAAGTACAGTCAAATAGTTTATTCTTTTGTGGAAGTTTATAATTGCTTAAATGTAAGGGATAAGAAAGTACAATTTTTGTTTGATTTTTTTTTTTTCGTTATTACTAGAGCCAGAACTCCTTCTAGTCCACACTTTATTTCAAGGTTGTGAAATCATTTATGTACTCGACCTGAACATGACTTCGTTCTTCCCAAATAGGTCAAGGCGGGTTAAAAAAAATGTAATTCTCAGCAGAGTAGTTACTGCCTTGATTTATTATATTGTTGATTTTTAAAAATTTTATATTTTAGAATTTACCCACTAAATTTTGACTCTTATATCTGTCACTTTCTAATGGCTCCAAGAAATTAGAATTCTTACGTTAGAGGCAAAGAATGGTAGTTGATGAAGTGAATTTGAGATAAAACAGACAAAGATACAGAGAGAAATAATAAAAGGTAGCAAAAGAAGAAGTGGAGAGAAAAGGAAAATAAGAATGGAACAGAGGAAAATCAGAGGGGTGAGAGAAGACAAGGGGAAGAAAGATGAGGAGAGGAGAGACGAGGCTTTGTGGATAGTGTGGCTTTCCTGGATTTCCACAATATCTGATCAATTTCTAGAAATTGTAGTTATTAGAATATATTAGAATATAAAGTTAGTAGCCATTAGAATAATCAAGGCACATGTTTATGCATGTGATTTTTGCAGTGCTATCTAAAACGTTTGGACTAAGACATCACTCAAGTTCTGTCATTTCAATGTAGTGTTCTCTCTACCAGTTTATAAAAAAGCAGCTGGGTATGTATGGACTTCATATGGGTGGACATTAATACCAAAACGGACAGTAGAAGGAAATAGCTATCAAGTATGTTAGTTCGATTTAGTAGAATAAATAGATTTTGGATGCCTATCATACTCTAGTTACTGTGTTACATGCTACATGTAAAATATACATAAAACATGGCCCTTATTCTCAAGGAGCTTATAGTCAAGTCAGGGAGACTAAAGAGATTTCCCATTATCTTGAGGTGGAGACCTGAGCTGAGATTCTAATGGGAAAAGCTGAATTTCTCTATAGTTTTAGAGCTGAAGAAAGGGATACCTGCCAGGATCTCAATTGGAAGACTGAGAGGGCCATGCCTTAGGAGGAAAAAATCAAAGGTAGACTCAGTCTTACTAAAACTGCAATGGAGACCCAATGTAGATCAATCCCTGACTGAGTTGTGCTGATCAGCCCCGCGTACCATCTGCTTAACAAAGAAAAGGGAGAAATCTTATCTGTTGGAAAACAATATTCTATAGAGTCTCTACAGGTTTTTTATACATATCAGCAAAATTAAAAAGGACTAGATATGCAAAGAGTCGAGAAAATACAATCAATAATCAAGAAAAAAGTAGATAAGATAGACAACTGGATGGTTTGAGCACTGTAGTTAACAGACAAGGAATTTACAATAACTATAACTACATTAAAGAAAGTAGAAGAAAAGATGATCAAAAGAGATAAATGAAATAGAGAATTGAAATGTATTTTAAAAGGTTTTAAAATCAAATTGACATTTTGGAGCTGAAAAATATAATGTTAAAATCTAAGTTGTCCAGGCGTGGTGTCTTACACGTATAATCCTGGCACGTTGGGAGGCCAAGGTGGGAGGATCACTTGAGGCGGAGTTCAAGACCAGCCTGAGCAACATAGTGAGACCCTACCTCTATAAAAAATAGAAAAGTTAGCTGGGTGTGGGGGTTCACACCTGTAGTCCCAGCTACTTGGGAGGCTGAAGCAGAAGGATAACTTGAGCCAGGGGATTTGAGGTTTCAGTGAGCTATCATGATGCCACTGAACTCTAGCCTGGGCAACAGAGTAAGACCCTGTCTCAACAAAACAAACAAACAAACAAAAACACTAAGTTTTCAGTGGATGAATTTCACAGCAGATTGGGCACAGCAGAACACAAGAGAAGTAAATTGCAATACAGATCAATAGAAAGCACCCAAATTGAAACACAGAGAGGAAAAAGAATAAGAGCATAAGAGACATGTGGGTCACACACAAAATGTCTCGGTTATAATTGAAATTGCAGAAGAAATGAAAACCAAGAATACCCATCACCAATAAAATAAATACATAAATTATGGTTTGTTCTCCCAATGACATGCTATATACCAATAGGAAAAAACAATCTACAACTGCATGCAACATTATGTATGAATGTTGCAAACAGCGTTGAGTTTAAATAAAACACAGACACAAATGAATGCATGTGGAATGATTCCATTTATATTTAAATTACAATAACAGGTAAAATTATTCTGTGATAATTCAGATTGTAGTAGGCTTTGCGGAGGTAGTACTGACTGCAAGGGAATATAACGGTCTCTACTGTTCTGTTTCTTGATATGAGTGTTGGGAAGGAAGGGAGGAAGGAGTGCACTCTTGGAAATACAGCTACCATTTATTCTGATTTATCTTGGCTGGCCACAAAACATTACTTGCATAATTAAGAAAACCCAATTTCAGTTCTTAAATGATAGACCTAGGCAAGTGAAATCATAACAGCACTAAGGCATTGATTTTCAGACTGTAGCAGGCAGCAGAATGACCAGGAAATCTTGTTTAACATAGATTGCAGCTCCTATCTCCAGAGTTTCTGCTTCCGTAGTTCTGGTGTGGGGCCTGAGAATTTGTATTTCTATCAAATTCACAAGGGATGCTGATACTGCTGGTTTGGGGCCATGCTTTAAGAACTAGTCATGTTAGGGCTGCTCTAGCTTCCACTGCCAATGTTCTATCATAAACGTCATCTCTTTATAATCTTGTTTATTTATTTATTCAAGAAAAGAGAATCCATAAACATAGACACAAGACAGTGACCCAACTGGGATGCGTGATACGGAACATTCAAAAGAAAAAAGATCCTAATGAAACTCCCTCAGAAATTTTTTGTGGAAAATGTTTGACCAGAATGAAAACTTTGACTATCAAATGATAATAATTACTTCCCAGAAAGTGGAGAGAAAAGTAATCCAGCTAAAAACATGACGCAACAAAGTTTTCATAGTCTGTGTTCAAAATACCTTTTCTTTTTCTCTTAGCATACGTTTAATGCAACCCCACGACCAAGCTGATTTCACTGGAATGTATTTTGTTATCAGTTAAGGCTCAGGGATGTGGAATTGTTTGCCTAGTGGCTTGCCTGTAAAACATTTGCTTTTCAAAGATACATTAATTCAAACTTTAAAAGTAAATAGAAAAGTTAAATATGTGTGTGTCAATGGGATGATGTTTATTTTATTCTCTTACAGAACTGCATCAAAACATGTAAACAAAGACCTTGGTAACATGGAGGAAAACAAAAAGTTAGAAGAAAACAATCACAAAACTGAAGCCTAAGACAGAAACTGTTCTAGTTTTTCCGGTGAGTAGTCTGTATGGGGTTTATTGAAATAATTCTCATGTAAGTAGGAAACATCCTTAAAGATGAAAGGGAAAGGCTTTACTTTAAGATGCTTCATAATTATAGCTTTTAATGCCGGAAGAGAGTTTTTCAAAAGAAAACTTTGGTGATTCAGAAAGTGTTCTTGGAAGAATGGAATCTCATCAGTCTCCCCATCCTCCCCAAAATAATTATTATCCTCTGAATAATAAAATCCAATTTTGAGATTTCAACATCCAATAAGCATTTTATATTCTAATGCCAAAAATTTCACTGAGTGCAAAAAAGCTTTACTTTATAAATTGGTATTTGGGCTCAATAAAAGAAAATTCTAATATTTTATATTCATTTCAAAAAGCAATTATGAGAATAATTTAAACATACACAAATTTTAACCTAAAGAGTTAATAAAAATGTGAGTGTATTTATACAGCCATATCCCCAATCATGTTAATGAAAAGGCTAACAAAATTGTGTATGTGTGTATTCACACACACACGCACATACATGCTTTTATAGACAGTATGTGTGTATGTGTGTTTATATGTATATATGTATTCATGTATCTATATATGCACATATATAGACATGTATAGGTCAATGTTACCTTACATTATGTTGCATATATTTATATATAGTAGCTGTATATATGTGGATTTTAAAACAAAAGGTGTATGTTTCCATGGCATTGTCACTTACAATTTGAGCTTTTACTTTTCTTTTATTTCCTTTAAGCCAACCAAACAGAGGAGCCATTTGGACTATTTTGTGTGTCCTTAAGAATAACTGTTACTGTAGCTTCCCAATACCGTGTGAAAAGCCCTAACAACTACAGACAATGAGTTCATTGTAAATAAACCACAAGTCAAAGTTTGAGTGGATTGCTCAAGTTAATTCCATAATAAGGATAGGGAATGGGAAAAAATTGTATTTAACAGGATGCACAGAGGAGAGAAAAATTTAAAAAATAAAATAAGATCTATTTTTTTAAATCCAAAAACCAGGATCTCAAACTGATTGGCTGAAAGAAGTCAGAACTGGATTCCTTCTCCTGTCTTGCCTCCCACTGGAGGTCAAGGGTGCAGCATTCCTACATGACTTTTTTTTCCCCACTTCTCTAGGGTTATTTCCCTAATCATGTATAAATATAGATTTTGCCTTCTGTTTTCTTCAAAATTTGATGAAGCAAATTCTCAATGGAAAGTTGAAGACAAATACCACAAAAACAGAGTGTCATTTGAAGGGATGAGCATACTTTTTAACCTGATGAGAAATGAAATGTTTTTTCTGAAAAAACTTAAAATCTTAGTATTAATTAAGTATTCTTTTACCAAAAAAAGAAAAAAAAACTCTTAACCAATTCCAAAAACTTATTTGTAGAAAGGATGCATCAATCAATGCCTGGGATTAAAGATGGGCTCGGGGACAATGGAGTTTTGTAAACGGCTCCTCCTATGAAGTAATTTCTGTCATTTTCAGTACAAAGCATCTGTTGACGGTGGAAGATGATTGCTGTGGTAACTTTTGTAAATTGTGTCTTTTTCATCATTTCAGAGAAAAAAACCATATAGACCAATTGAAGCATGAACGTGGATTGTATTTAAGACATAAACAAAGACACTGACAGCAATTCGTGGTTCAAATATTAAGCAGTTCATTCTACCAAGCTGTCACAGGATGTTAGAGAATTATCTCAAGTTTAACAATGAAATGAAATTACAAACAATAACAAGTTTTGGCAGCCATGATAATAGGTCATATGTTGTGTTTGGTTCGATTTTTTTTTTTTTCTGTAAATGTCTGCACTGAGGATTTCTTTTTGGTTTGCCTTTTATGTAAATTTTTTACGTAGCTATTTTTATACACTGTAAGCTTTGTTCTGGGAGTTGCTGTTAATCAGATGTATGATGTAATGTTTTTATTTCAATTGTTTATATGGATAATCTGAGCAGGTACATTTCTGATTCTGATTGCTATCGGTAATGCCCCAAACTTTCTCACAAGCACCTAAAACCCAAAGGTGGCAGCTTGTGAAGATTGGGGACACACACATTGCCCTATTCAAAAATTGTGATTTTTATCACAAGGGAGGGGGAGGTAGAGAGTCAGAGTGGTAGGCACTGTATGATCTTATTCTGTGTACGTGCCATCAGCTGACTCTCGGAAGTAAATCACAAACACATATGGACACACATCCATAATGGTACTCCCAAACTGACAATTTTCCCTATTCTGAAAAAGACATAAAACAGAATTTGGGTAGTACTTACCTTTAGAGACACCTGCTAGTCAATTATTTTTTGTCAAAAGAAACAAAAAACAGTGTGTGAGATACGGTTTGGAAAAATCATGGATGACATTCCCATTTTCATAGATCACTATGTAAATCACTATAATTAAAAATTGGTGTTAAATCCTTTGGGTTATCCACTGCCTTAAAATTATACCTATATCCTTTTTAAAAAGATATCAATCAGAATTGGAGTTTTTAACAGTGGTCATTATCAAAGCTGTGTTATTTTCCACAGAATATAGAATATATATTTTTTTCGTGTGTGTTTTTGTTAACTACGCTACAGATATTGAATGCACCTTGAGATAATTTAGTGTTTTTAACTGATACATAATTTATCAAGCAGTACATGAAAGTGTAATAATAAAATGTCTATGTATCTTTAGTTACATTCAAATTTGTAACTTTATAAACATGTTTTATGCCTGAGGAAATTTTTAGGGTGGTAGTATAAATGGAAACTTTTTGAAGTAGGCTGGATATGGGCCAATAGGTACTTCTGACTAGACTTTTAAACTTTGCTCTTTCATGCAGAAGCTTGGTTTCTGGGAGAACACTGCACAGCCATTTCTGTTCCAGGATATACGTAACTATAAAGAAAAAAATGAACATCAGATTTCTAGGCATAGAACTATGTTCTATGAGAGGAAAAGGAAAACTGGTGTTTGTTTTTTAGACTCATAAAATAAAAATTTATGAAGGTAATGAAAATAAATTGAAGATTAAAGTCAGATAGAGATTAGGAATAATATTTTGCCACTTCTGCATTATTTAGAAGCATATGTTATTGTACATTTGTAAACCATTTACTGTCTGGGCAATAGTGACTCAGTTTAATAAAAAGCTTCCTGTAGTGCATTGGTATGGATTAAATATATAAAATATTCTTAGACTCAATGCTGTATAAAATATTATGGGGAAAAAAAGAAAATATGTTATTTTGCCTCTAAACTTTGATTTATTGAAGTTTTATTTGGCAGGAAAAAATTGAATCTTGGTCAATATTTAAACCAAAGTAAAAGGGGAAAAACCAAAGTCATTTGTTTTGCATGGCTAAGCCATTCTGTTATCTCTGTAAATACTGTGATTTCTTTTTTTTTTCTCTTTAGAATTTTGTTAAAGAAATTCTAAAATTTTTAAACACCTGATTTCCACAATAAAACATGAACACTAAAATGAAATTACTTCCATATAAATATTTTTCTTTTTTTTTTCTTTTGGTATGGGAGATCAAAGGTTTAAAGTCTAACTCCTAAGATATATCTGCAAAAAGAAGCAACAAGACAATAGATAGAAAGATTATACTACAATTATTTTTGGCTTCCACTTGCAATGGTTAACTAAGTCCTAAAACAGCTGTCAGAACCTAGAAAGAAGAACATGGAAAACTCAGAGCTCTGGACCGAGAGCAGAAAGTTTTCTGAGAAAAAAGGAATGACATTACCATTGAATCAATGCCTGGTTAGAGAGGAAGGCTTACTTGTGGAACGGCAGCCACATGCACAGTGAAACTGGGAAGGAAGAGAATTCACAATCTTCAACTTGTGAGGTTTTGACTCTCCAATTTTAACTCTTTGGCAACAGGAGACAAGTTTTTGTGGTTCACTTCCCTATATGTGATTATAAGAACTGTATGTGGAAATGGATTAACATATCCGTCTATGCCTAAAAGATAATAAAACTGAAATATGTCTTCACATATCTCTTGCAACTGTCTGCTTCTTGTCTAAATTAGAACGTTCATGTATAGAAAATAATTGTCTTTATTAAAGAGTGGAAAATCATCATGACTCTCCATCTTTCTGGAGTTGTGCAGAAAAATAAAATTGCCCATGCCTTCCTACTATGGATACCTTAGCTAGTCCCCAGATTTTGCAGGTGATTGTTTCTATGTGTCTGTCTTTAATGATAGGATCATACTTATTTTGGGGTGCCCCATGTGACTGTCCTAGGAGCTTAATTAAGAGAACACTTTCATATTTCTTCACTTCTGCCAATAACATACCATTCAGATTACCATTTGAAATTATGTAAGCATAAACTTTCATAGAAATATGTTTCCTTGAAAATGAGGTAAATCTCACTAGATGCATCAAAGAAGAAAATTCAAATTTATTGAGCCAGTACTATTTGCTGGAGCCATTCATACATTATCTTATTTAATTCTTAATAGTTGCAAATAGTACTAAATATCCCCCAGTTAAAATCTGAGATTTACAGAAGTTTCATAACTCCCAAGTATACTTAGCTTCAAAGTAGGTAAGTTGGATATCAGACTAAATCTTATTCCTTGCCCCAGTCTGCTATAGTACCCAAAGTTCCTCTAAAAAGATGCTTCTTTTCATAATGTATAAAGTTAGAAAATATTAATTGACACATGAACTGGTTATACCATTGATAAAGGATTATTCCAAGATATTTAAATCATATAATAGGTCAAAATGGCATAATTTTCTACTGTATTTGGATTAAAAATATTAGACATTTTATTAGAATGTATATATTCCACATTCCATTTTTGAGCATTCGTATATGCAAAAATATACTAAATGCCTATTATGAGACAGATACTATATTGATGTATTATTTATACCATTTCATTGAACTTCTCTCAATATCCTAATAGCAAAGGTGCTATTCCCATTTTGCAGATGAAGACAAAAGAAATACCTTTGTGCAATCACAAATACAGGAAGTGGTTGAGCCAGGACCCACACTCAAGATGCCAAAGTTCAGACTCTATTCACTATACTGTTTATTATCCCTGTTATAAGAATATGCATCTATCTATGCTTGGGGAGACTACCAAAAAGAAAGATTAGCATTAAATAATCTGTTTCTCTAGTAACAAATGGCATTCATATTCAAGGTAATATGACAATAAATAAAAAATATATGAACACTGCTTTGAAACAATAAATTATTGTTACTTGCTTTTTTATTCTATGTCTAAGTAATCAGTTGGAACTAACTTTACTATTTAAAAAATCAGTGCAGTATATTTGGCTTTACTAGCATCATAATTTCACAATAGTAAATAATTGAGTTAAACATAGAGTATGTATTTCTCATGGAAGATTTTTAATAAAAACTCTTTAAAAAAATTCACTGTATTTTTACATGAAGCCAACAAATGAGCTAATTTTTCACCAGCATTCTGTCTTCCCTTACTCATCATTCTCATTCTTTATTTTATTTTATTTTATTTTTTTGAGACAGAGTCTCATTGTGTTGCCCGGGCTAGAGTGCCATGGCATCAGCCTAGCTCACACCAACCTCAAACTCCTGGGCTCAAGCGATCCTCCTGCCTCAGCCTCTCGAGTAGCTGTGACTACAGACATGAACCACCATGCCCGGCTAATTTTTCTGTATATTTTTAGTTGTCCAATTAATTTCTTTCTAATTTTTAGTAGAGACGGGGTCTCGCTCTTGCTCAGGCTGGTTTCAAATTCCTGAGCTCAAACAATCCGCCCGCCTCAGCCTCCCAGAGAGCTAGGATTACAGGCGTGGGCCACCACGCCCAGCCATCATCCTCATTCTTATCCAATTTCTTTTTTTCCCCTAAATTTTGCCCCTCCCATTTTTCCTTATAAAGGCTTTTCACATGCACAAATATTCATTGGAAAAGGAGTACCCGGGCACATGACTCAAAAAGCAAATCCAATTCTCAAGTTACTTTTTTTGTCCCTTTGTGTTAACTGTCTCTGGAAAAAATTTTACATAGTGATGACCAAGCAGCTGAATGAGAGAAAAGATCTTAAATTACATCTATGGATACATGCACCTGCCCACAAACGCACACACAGACACATACACATTGTGGGCTATTATACCCTATTTTCCTGGAAGGAAGGATATAGGATTTTCTTATCATCAAAGGAATTCTTTGAAGAACTACAAAATATTTCTCAAAGAGGAAGCAGTTAAGGGGTGGAAATATTCATTATACTTTGATGGGAGGCATCCATAAGTCTAACGAACAGTTCTAATAGCACATTAGACCCAAGAGTTGCAATTAAATTAGTATGGGTAAAGCTAATTGTGTAAACTCTATACTATTAAGAAACAAATGAGAACCTAAATATCACAGATGCTCAAAATGAATTATTAGATTCTTTGAGAAACCTTGCATCCTCAGAGAGCAGAGTATAGTCTTTAGAAAAAAGTACAACATTTAATGAAAAATGTGCTTTTGGAAGCTCTTAGCAACTCATTTGGACTATTTGGGAGTGAAATAATCAAATAAAATCTCAGCTTTTCCCATAAATGTCTTCCTTTTGATTCTACTTTCCCAGGTAGGCCAGAATAAATTGAGCTTCAATTAGCAGTTTAAATCGACAACTTGATTCACATAACATCTGAGAGGTGGTTGACTTCCACAGAGATAACAGTTGAAATTTGGACAGCCCTGTATAATTCTTTGAATTCTCATCAGTAAGTAAACTACATTTTAGTTAAATGAGATGTAGCTACTGCTTGAAAATTGATTCACAGCACTCTCCCTGGAATGGCTTATTAATGAAATGGAATGTTTCTGTTAAGAAAAGGTTTCTATGCATTAGATATAATGCATTTCTTGGATGCTAAACTATTGCTAAAAACCTAGTTCAGTCTGGAAATTCTGGGTTTCCACACTGTTAGTAATAATAAATAAATTAATTTTTCTTAGCTCGATTAGAATTGTCCACCAAAAGCTTTAAAATAGTCTTTAATTGAGAGACAAATACTAATAGTATCAAATCTGAATCCAAGAGAAAAGACTATTATTTTAAACATTTGTAGGTTCATTGACATTAGAATCTTCTTATAATTTTTCTTAATTTACACAGCTTTGTTTTTTGTATTTAATAGCTGCATGAAAGCTGTTTAAAAGATTATGGGTTTTTGGTCACATTGGCAACAACACTACATAAACACAACAAATTGATCTTCCCCCATATTCCTAACTGCTGAAGTTGTTTTCAGAGAAATGTGATTAAAAAGTTGTCTATAGTGGCTTTGTTACTCTTCCATTTATTTGGGTTTAATTTTTCTTGAATGTAATAATATAATGTCATTAGAATATCAAATATGTACTTCACAGTTCTCACATAGCACTTAACTGTATTTTTATTAGTAGTTTATTAGTGATGATAACAGTAATGTATATAATCAGTGTTAAATTCAAAGGGTTGAGTGGATTTAGAAATATTATTGTTTTTACAGAAACATAGATGGAGTGAAATTTACATTGGTATCCTCAGCATCATTGCCCAGGGACTCCTGGCACTGCACCAAATATGTCTCAGTGGGGAGGCAGTTTTCATTGGTTCAGCCCGTCATTCCTCTCTCTTACTATTAGATATAGGTTATGGATGTGTGTATAGTTTAGGGATGAGAAACCTACTTCTCTATCCTTTAAAATAATTTTTCCAGCTTTTGATCCAATGGAGAAATTATGTGGTTGGGAGCAAAGTCAAACGGGCTTTCCCAAAATAGTTTTCATTATTAAAAAATTTTAAAAATTAAAGACCAGAATGAAGCAGCCAAGGTTTAGAAACTTAGATGAGTATGGGGAGCTGTTCAGTTATGATTTGGATCTCCAAATAGGCTTGAATTTCCAGATTTAAATCACATGTATTTATAATAGCAGTTAACTGAGTTTTTGCTAAAAGATGCCTTTGGGTGATGAAGCATGCAACTAAATTGTGAGCGCCAGCCCACACAGCCTTTGGTTTTGTCTCTGGCTTACATTTTCTTTTTAGAAGAACCTACCACAGTATAAGGCCTTTCCCTCCATCCCGCTCTGTGCATGTACCAGAAGATGCCTCCCCGTGTTAACGGCTTTAGCAAAAATCATCCTGTCCTGTTTCTTTTATGGTTCATTTATTGCATTAGTTGCCCTAATTCTTTACCTTTAACTATATCCATAACTTCTGCCATTTGTCTTTGCAGTTCCTCCCACCAAAGTGCCAGAGCATATTTTCCTACCTATTGACTCTAGATTGGACTATATGATTTGCTTGGGCCAATAAAATTGTACGGTAATTGTGCTAATTCTGAGTCTAGGCCTCAAGCTGCTTACCATGTTTTATCCTGCCCTCCTGTACTTCTGTAATCACCATGAGAAGGACAAATCAAGGCAATCCTGCTACTGCCAAGCGGAGGTGGAGAGCCGCACAGAACAGATCTCTCAGGTAAGGTGCCTCAGCCAAACCCAGCCTAGAGCAGAGCTCCTTGCCAACCCAGGGCCCCAGGAGCAATCCCAGCCAACATCACCTGAGCCTAGTCTGCATCAGCTGTCTCTCAGACGATGCACAGACACATGGGCTGTGATGATAAATGTCTGTTGTTTTAAGCCACTAAACTATTAGATTATTGTTATGCAACAATAACTAACTGGTACACCTTTTCACCGGCAACTGAGTTCCTGATTGAATTATTAGGTCAGGATAATATCACGAACAGTCATTCCAAAAAAATTCAGAGATATTTTGTTAAAGCCACAGTATCAGTAATTTGTGTTTTTGAAATTCTTCCTTCTTCCCTGACCTCTTTGGGACCAACATTCACCACCCGTGACCCCAACCCTATAGCATATAGAGATATGGTATTAATGTACTTGGTACCAGCAAATAAGAACCTATTATAGTAATGCCAGGTAGCTGTTCAGAGATCTTTGTTAAGTATATGAATTATATACAAGTCTCTTGGCAGAGGGAACATATGAAGTGTTTTGTCTGGCACAGGCTCCAATTTATCCTTTTGCATTGTTCCAAAAGTTTATTATTCAAGATAGGATCATACAATTGTTCTCTCTGTGTGCCCATACAATTACATGCCAATACTTTCCTCAAATTAGAAAGGGCTAGATATTCTGCTGACACCACATTCCTCACCAAATGTCAGAGTCTCTTAAAAAATATTCTCAGCTCAAAAGGCCTAATTAGGTTTTCAGTAATTCATGTCATTGGTCATTAGGACAATCATACAATTCAGCAAGCACTCAGGAGTTCAGGCACTAAATGGGGACATGAATCTAAAAGATCACAGGTAATGGTCCTAAAAGAAATCAAAGAAGTTTTCTCACTGCTTTCATTAACCTTTTCCTTATGTTTTCTCATTTCAGGCACTGGTTCTCTAGACCTATAAAATTGCTTAGGAAGGTTCAGGGAAAGTAGATGGAAATAATACGGATAGCACTATGTAAATGACACACTCTCGAGAAGGAGTTATTAAACATACTCACACATGCATACACCCTCATCAAATTTTTCTGCAAGTTATGCAGATCCTGACTATTCCCCACATCCTGGACAAAGTGAAGGTGACCATGGTGTGAGGAGAGAGAGGAGTACTTTGCTTTTTGTGTCCCTAAATGGAATAGGACATTCTTGAGGGGCAGATGAACTTATTGATTTAATGGAAAGATTTAGAAAAAAAGCAGACTTTGATTGGACTTCTAAATGAATAATATGGATCTATAATTTATTAGCAGTGAGACCTTGAGCACAACACCTAAACCCCTGAGCCTCAATGACCTCATTCGTAGGATGGCAGCAATACTAATTATATCAGAACTTGTCCTTTAAAGGATAAAATGCACACATTAAACAGACAATGACTGTGGGACTCACTGCTGAGTGCAGATTAGATTACTGCAGAGAAGAGAAACCCAATTCAACAGAGAGGGTAGGTTCAAACATAGACACAATATGCAAAGAAATTGTTTTTTGGTTTTTTTAAAATATGAAAATCATAGGCATTTCCTACATTGGGAAAGCAAACTCTCTTAGAGCTGCTGACATGCTGGTTGTATCTGGTCTAATAAAATAGATTAGTTCTTACGCAAATTCTGGCACAGCCATTTGTAGCTATTCCTGGAAATTGTCTCCCCATATACCAAGTGTTTCTCATTGTAGCTGAAGCAAGGTCTATGCTACTTTCAGTAGCAATAAATGGCGATGTTAAGGTTTAGCATAGGCAAAAAAAAAAAAAAAATTCACAGTACCTCCTACATAGTAGACACTCAATGTATCTGAAATCATCTTACTTTATTCTTGTCTACTGCAGTTAACAACAGCGTGGACATAGGTGATCCAGTACAGCCAAGCTTGATGGAGTGACATTTGGGTGCCACCTCTTCCAATTCAATCAGTTTAGTTACTTGCTTCCTTTGTATCATAGTCTATTGAAACTATATGACCTGGTATGCTATGTTGGGGAAAAAAATCAATAATTAAACAAAACAGGTTTAAATATTGTTGGAGGCATTAGCAAATAAGAATCTTCCTATTTCCCTAATCTTTTCCCTCATCCTTCCTCATGCTCCAAGTCCAGAGGCTCGAAGCTACAGACACAAATCAAGGATCTGGTAGGAACAGAGAAAAAAAGCTGTCATGCCTCACTTCTACGTCCAAGACTTGAAGCAAAATGGAAAAAGAAAAGCCTTACAATGAGGATTGAATTGTTGATTAATGTGTTGAACTAGACACTCTGACTGAGTTGAAACTATATTTTGTGATTTTAAGTGACTGCAGAACTGTTTATTATCTATGAGTCAGCCAAAAATTCAAGAGTCTTGCCCAGGTTTCCATCCAGGGACAGGGTACTTAAAAATAAGGACCTTTTTTTGCTTGGTTGTCTGGTTCTTTAAACTGAATATCTTTGAGTGGACAGTACAACAACCAAAACAATTGCTAATGTTACCACATTATTAATTTTATACTTATGCTTAACAAAGGAAAAATGATCACCTGCAATATGGAGCCATAAGTGACACCAGTGAGACTGCAAAAAAACAAAAAATTAGGTGATTGTAGATAAGAACTATGTTAGAGATAATTTCTTTCTTACCTCTCCTCCTGCTTTCTACTGTTACGCAAGTCTTACACACAAACCGAGTAGAGAATGACACAAATTATCTGATCACCATTACAACTAATGAGATGAGCTTTCTATTGTACCCAATTACAAGTTCGATTTTGTAAACAAATCCATCTTCTGTTGTGTCCTGATACGTAACTTAGTAAACAGCCTTATAGAATCCTTGCAATTACTGCCAATGATAGTGGATTTAAAGTATTTGGGGTCATCCATCTAAATTAATGCATGGTCTGATTAGAAAGTTCATTATAACACAATTCATTCCTTAAAGGATCTTTTCTGAAATTAAAATAACACATGATTAGGGCATCATTTCCTTGAACATTCTCTGCATCTCAGACAGCTTATAATTAACATGCAAGGATAATCATTCCAAATGCAACTTTTAATACCACTGACAACTGCCCCGCCTTAGAAGCTAGCAATTTTAATCCCTTTATTATTAATTTGATTAATGCAGACTACTGTACATGGCCATGAAGGAAGAGAAGCAAATCAAAACTAGCACTGATTCATTTAAATTTAAATTGCTGAGAAATTATGTGCTCTCTAGTCTATGATATCAAACAAAGGAAAAAATATTCCTTGTACAAAATAATAGATTTTTTTCTAGATGATGAATCCAGGGAAATACTTTAAGTTCAAAATGATTGTGTGCATTCCGGAATTATATATATATATATATATATATATATATATATATATATATATATATTCTCTGTGGATTTAAGAGAGGAAAAATGAAATCCGTAACACATTTGAATGACAGCAACTTAGTTAACCAAGATCTCATGTGCTAAATGAGTGAGTCATCTGGGCTACAAACAACACCTTAGAGAAATAGAACCAAGATAATTTTATAAAGCTCATTTATGTTTGATTTTCCATGCTATTGCCCTTTTTGCATTTCACTGATCATCATTTTAGGCAGAATTTTTTTCTTGTTCACCTTGAAGAATACACGATATTCTGTAGAAGATAGCTCCATCTGTATTTTGATTTTAAAGTGTACTGCACACAAACTCACATACACTGTTCACGTAATACATAAATAAAGGATTTGTGGTTCAGAAAAGTACTTTCTGAAGAGTCCACATTGATAGTAGGAGAAAACATATTTTTATTTCAACTTTTTTGACTTACTTGTGATATTCCACTCATCTAAAAATGCTTTTCTTTTTTCTACAATTATCCAAATGCTTCTCTTTCTTTCAGACTAAAATCAAGGTACATAAAGGGGTGATCTTTCTTTTATTTTATAATAATGTCCAAGCACCTATATTAGTGTCTCATTCATAATAGACATTCAGCACATATGTTAAAAAAAAAAAAAGAAGGAAGGAAGGAAGGAAGGGGAGACAAAGGGGAAGGTTTGACACAGGACACACAGTAATTAAAGAGAAGATATAAATCCAGGCAGTCTACTAACTACTCTAATGAATTTTCTGCACGTGTTTATGATGTTAAATCAAAGTTTTTAAACTACATTTCAGCAATTTCAAGGCTTGCATTTTTCGTTCTCACATTTTAACATCTCTGTAATTGAGATATAAGTTATGTCCAATAACCCCTTACTTTGCTTGGCAGCAGTCATGATAGTTATTTTATTTTATACACACACACACACACACACACACACACACACATATATATGTCACATATATATATAACACATATATATGTCTCATATACATAGAGAGAGAGAGAGCAAGTTTCAATACATATTGCTCTAGCATTGAAACTTGCAAAATTAAATTTCAGAATTTTGTAGGAAAATCAGGGACATTCTATTAATATGTAGGATACAAATGTTATGGGATAAGATAGGAAGGACATACATTCAATTGGTTGAGCAAGTTCCAAATGGAACTCAAAGGTAGAATACCTCTGTATCATTGTAAAACTGACCCAAATGCACAGAACCAATGGACTTTAATTATACTTTGACTATGGGTGGGACAAAGGAAAATGTGTGGAAGAACATAGACCTCGATGATTATGAACCGAAAAACAATATGGAAGAGTCATAATCTGAATGTTAAGAAATTTTAGGAATTCTTAGGCAACATAATTTACTAATACTGATTTTATGTATGATAAGAGTAATATATGATTAGAAATGAATGTCTAAATAATACTATAGGAGCTCTTCCAATAGGTAGGAAATAAAAATTCTAAGTGATAAAACAATGTGATATAGTTTGATTAATAGGCTTTTTCTTTTCTGGTACATGAAATAATTGTGAGTCAAGCAATTGATGGCATTTTGAGATGATGAAATATAGTGTGTGATAAATAAGCCAAGAATGATTCACATGAGATAGAAAAGTATAAGCAATGCAGTTGACCCTTGAACAACATGAGTGTTAGGGGTATTTTGATCTCCCATGCAGTCAAAAATCCATGTATAATATTTGACTCCCACCAAATTTAACTACTAGTAGCCTAATGTTATTCAGAAGCCTTACTGATAACATAGACAGTCTATCAATGCATATTTAGTATGTTATAATATGTATTATATACTGAATTCCTATAATAAAGTAAGGTAGAGGAAAGAAAATGTTATTAAGAAAATTATAAGTGAAATAAAATATATTTGCTATTCCTTAAGTGAAAGTGGATCATCATAAAGGTCATTATCCTTGTTATCTTCACATTGAGTAGGCTAAGAAGGAGGAGGAACGGGAGAGGTTGGTCTTCCTGTCTCAGGGGCGACAGAGATGGAAGTAAACCCATTACTGTATAATCTAAGTATAAATGGACCTGTGCAGTTGAAACTCATGTTGTTCAAGGGTCAACTGCACTCTCTTCAATGAATTTGCTATCCTACAGTCAAGAAAGCAATGGCACTGAACTTTTAAAACCTCTTTGGGTAAGTGTTGAATGCCCAACGGTAAATTATTTAACTTTTCTGAAGTTTCAGGTTCTTCATTGTAAAACCATGAAAATAATGCTTCCCACAAACGATTGTGAGAAGTAAATGAGGATAAGAAACCCAGTTTCTGGTCCCTAGAAAGCATATATAAATGGTTGCTATAATTTTTATTTATTTGTGTTTACACATTTCTTAGCCAGACATTCAAGGACTTCCAGAATGCAGTCTTAATGCCTATTACTTGTCATAGGAACCCCCTGCTCCTCCTTTGCTCCTGTGGTTTGGTCCCTACATCTAATACCTTCCACTCACCTCTCCCTCCTCATGTCAAACTTCGAAATCCCACTCATCTTTCCATATTCACCTGTATTCCCCGTAAACTTGTAGTTATATTTGGATTCTTGAGGAGATTTAGGTTCAATGATTTATGCAAACATTCTTTATAGGTAGTGATATATAGTACTTTTGGTATTATATCAGGAGTCATGTTAAGTCCAATTGTTCTACTTTTAGTGATGATTTGATTTGGGGTTCCTAGTGCTGTCAGACTGATCCTTTCATCATGAAGATTTCCATCAACCTTTTAACCAATGGTTTAGCAGCCATTGATGATTGCTGCCCAGATCCATTGACAATTTAGTTGTTGAAAAATGATAATTTTCTAATTATATCATTTTTTCTACATGTATTAGAAAAGATTCTTCTAAAAGAATGTATGCTTATACATTAATTACTTGGCTATTCTAAAGGAATATTTTGCCTTCCTCTACAGGAAAGACAAAATAGATGTCTGGTTCTTTTGTGAGTTTTAGGGTAAAGAGATTGGATCTAGTGGGCTCCAAATGGTGACAGGGGAGTATTTTTTTCCTAAGACTCTTACTGAACTAATGGATTTCTATGTATTTTGTGTATTTCAATTCATTATAGTCATTATTATTTTTAATGCTCAAATTGGCCCATTTTGGGCCAATGGAAGGGACACTTTCCACTTGGTTTTTGTTTTCTTGTGAGGCCATTGGGACAATAGTAAACAATCTGAAAAAGAAACCAAGAAAGTAATCCCATTTATAATAGCTACAAATAAAAATAAAATACCTAGAAATAAACCTAACCAAAGAAGTGAAAGATCTCTATAATGAAAACTGTAAATCATTGATCAAAGAAATTGAAAAGGACACAAAAAAAATATGGAAAGATATTTCATGATTGTGGATTGGAAGAATCAATATTGTTAAAATATCCATATTACCCCAAAGCAGTGTACAGATTCAACACGATCTTTGTCAACATACCAGTGACATTCTTCACAGAAATAGGAAAAATAATTATAAAATTTATATGGAACCACAAAAGACCCAGAATAGCTAAAGCCATCCTGAGCAAAAAGAACAAAACTGGAGGAATCACATTACCTGACTTCAAATTATACTACAGAGCTGTAGTAACCAAAACGGCATGGTACTGACATAAAAACAGACACATAGACCAATGGAACACAATAGAGAACCTAGAAATAAATCCATACATCTATAGCAAACTTATCTTCAACAAGGATGCCAAGAAAATAAAATGGGGAAAGGACAGTTTCTTCAATAAATGATGCTGGAACAACTGGGTATCCACATGCAGAAGAATGAAACTAAATCCTTATCTCTCGCCATTTACAAAAATCAAATCAAAATGAAGTAAAGACTTAAATCTAAGATCTGAAACTATGAATCTACTAAAAGAAAACATTGGGGAAACATTTCAGGACATTGGTCTGGGCAAGAAATTCTTGGTAATATCCCCAAAACACAGACAATCAAAGCAAAATTGTACAAATGGGATTATGTCAAGCTAAAAAGCTTCTGCACAGAAAAGGAAACAATCAACAAAGTGAAGAGACAA
>CAUYSK010045125.1:0-46218 GCA_963575035.1 Avahi laniger | reverse complement strand
ATGCCACGGCCCCTAAACTTACCCTTCCCCCTTCCCAGGGTATATAAGCAAGCACCCGACAATAAACGCTGAGGCTTGATCAGAACTTTGTCTTGCCTCCATTTTGTGTGTTTCTTGTCCCGTCTTTCCCCCTCTCTCTCTTTTCTTCTCTTCACCGGCAGGTAGTCCTCCCCTCGCCACCCCACACTGTATGTCCCGCGGGTCGGGACACCCTGTGATTATTTTTCTTGATCTACATGGCAAGACTGACAGAGTGACTTCCTTTTTTTTATGCTAACTTCATTTTGCTGTGAAAATTATCTGTAAAATCGACCACTGTTGTGTTATCACAGCTTTTTTCCCCACACAGATTTGGACATCGCCCAAGACAGGTGACACAGTGGAGGAATGGCAGCGTTTATCCTGGAGAACCCGAGATTTGGCTGGGTGGGGGCAGCGGTGAGGTGAGAGGGGATGGCCTTAAAACTATGTAAATGGGCTGGGCGCAGTGGCTCACGCCTGTAATCCCAACACTCTGGGAGGCCGAGGTGGGAGGATCGCTCAAGGTCAGGAGTTCTAGACCAGCCTGAGCAAAAGGGAGACCCTGTCTCTACTAAAAAGAGAAAGAAATTAGCTGGACAACTAAAAATATATAGAAAAATTTAGCCGGGCATGGTGGCATGTGCCTGTAGTCCCAGCTACTTGGGAGGCTGAGGCAGGAGGATTGCTTGAGCCCAGGAAGTTTGAGATTGCTGTGAACTAAGCTGATACCATGGCACTCTAGCCTGGGCAACAGAGTGAGACTCTGTCTCAAAAAAAAAAAAAAAAAAAAAACTATATAAATGCAGTAGTTACGATCTATTCAGCACTTGTAAGTATTATGTGCCAGACATGGTGTTTAGCACTATACACGTATAATCTCATTTAGTCCTCACCACAGCAGGTAGGTACTATTATTTTTCCTGTTTTTTAGATAAAGAAACTGGGTCTCAGAGAGCTTCTTTACCCAAGATCACACAGCTGTTAGTTGGGAAAGCCGGGATTTAAACCAGGTCTACTGCAGAGCGGAGGACTCTCCCAGGACCCAGTCAGCCCTTCCTCCTTCAGGTCAGAGAGATCGCATTTGTTCTGTGTTCAGAGTGGGTTTAGAAGATACCACACCCTTGAATCTCTTACTTTTAAAGTCTCCCCTCCATTTTATATCAAATATATTAAATGCACGTACATCTCACATTAAACAAAAGGAATAGGCGATCCTCTCACCTTGGCCTCCCAGAGTGCTAGGATTACAGGTGTGAGCCACTGCGCCCGGCCAACACAAACTCATTCTGCCTCCTGACTTTGCTGACAATATGAATGACAACAGCTAACGTGTACTGAGTACATACTATGATCAGACATTGGGCTAAGCATTTTAGACTAAGCATTTCTTATTTAAATCTCACAAGGCACGATTTATGAGATTTATGACATTATGAGGTGGGAGTTGCCTATTTTAACCTCATTTTACGGGGAAAAAAAAGAGTTCCGGCACTCCTCTCCCCACCGGAAACTTTAGGAGAGACCAGGACTCTGACAGGAAATGACTTAAAATTATCCTCCTTGATCAATGTGACCTGAGTTCTGCTCCTTCTGCCCCATGTTCTGTTCTGGAGCAGCCTGGAAAAGTCCTTGCTGCATACATGAAGAATTTGGCTACTCCTCCTGAGGTTGGAGCCCAGGAAAGCTGACGGGCTTTATTCCAGTTACAAGCCATCCTAGAAATCACTCAATCCAAACCTAATAGTCCCCAAACACAGACTGGGACCGATTCATGACAAACCATTACCAGTCTGGGAGTAAACCAGAAAATAAGGACAATGTAATGAGTTTTTCATTAGGTTAAATTTACTTTAATATTTAACTAAAAGACTAAAGTTTTCCATTAAAGTTTTTTTAGAAGTTAAAATTTAAGTAAAATAAATGACAAAGACTGTCTTTTAATGCAATGATGGCAATAGTAGAAGTTTTTTTCTTTATTTGGCAAAATGTGTAGATCACCAAAATTCTTTCTTTGGAAGTAGGGAATTCCACTGTCACAAAATCCAAAAGTTGCTAAACCTACTCCTTGGACAGAAGAGGAAGCTGAGATCCAGAGACATGAAGGGCCTTGGCCCAGGTCACCCGGTCAGTTTGTGGTTAATCCAGAATCCCGACCCAGGGTGCGTTTTTCCCAGCGTAAGTGTGTCTCCACTCTCCCTCATCTCAAACACTAGTTCAGGTGCACAGAGACAGTCATGCCTCCACTCCCCTTGAACTGTCTCTCCTCTTCTTCCCATATGCAAAATCCTCTGAACTCAGAATCTGGCTAAAGGTCTCCTGCTACGCTTCGTGTGCAATTACCTGAGTCATGTCCCCCGCTGGTGGTGGGCATCCTTGGAGAGGCCACAGTAACGTGTCTCTGCAGAGTCGGAGCAGGGGTGACCTTGGCTACTGTCAGAAACCAACATAAGGATGAGACTTCTCTGAGAGCTTGTTTCAGGGAATGAAAAGGGCAGCAGAAAACATGTGAAAGGCAGAAAGTGAAGAGAAATACATCCTCAGCTCCCAAACCTGCCTGGACATCTCTGTTGAGAGTGTATTATTACACGCTTCAAAGGTTTGACGGAGGTGAGATGTTATCATCATTGTCACATTCTAATTGTTAACAATAGAACTAACAGCCACACAAATGGCCACACTATAGGCTGAGTATCCCTTATCCAAAAAGCTTGGGCTCAGAAGGGTTTTGGATTTCAGATGTTTTCAGATTTTGAAATATTTCCATTATACCTACACTCCAGGGAGCATAATGCTCCAATGAGCACTTCCTCTGAGTGTCATGTTGGTGTTCAAAAAGTTTCAGATTTTGGGGCATTTTGGTTTTTGGATTTGGGATGCCCAACCTGTGAATGCTTTGCATAAAATATTGTCTTATAAAATCCTTTCTGCTACTGCTTCAGTGGACTAAAAAGAAAAAAGAAAAATCCTTCCAGTGGCCCACATGATAGGTGTTATTATATTTTACAGAGGGGACAACACAGCATTTAAACAACTTGCCCAAGATTGTATAGCTACCAAGAGGTAGAGTTGGATTTGAACTTGACCCCATTTGGCCACAAAGTATGTGCTCTATAAATCTCAAAACATGCAAGCCCATTTACCTCCAAGCATCTATGCAAAATCCAGTGGTTCACAATCTTGGCTGCACCTGGAGTAGAATCACCTGGGGTAGACTTTGTAAAAGGCTAATAGTTAGGTTCTACCTCCAGAGATACTGATTTCTCTAGTTTGTGGGTGGGACCCAAGCATCTATAGTTGTTAAAAACTCTCCAGGTGATTCTAATGAGCATTCAGGGTCTCCAACCGCTGACCCAGGCCTTTCTTCCCATTCAACAGAACCAGCATGAGCTTTAAAACAGAGAGTATTAAACACCACTGGGCACCACTGATGGGGCCAGTTAAACTTTAGGTCTTGGGGTCCCACTTCCAGGACCATAATTAGTGAGATCAGAGGTGAGAACAATCAGTATATTTAATATGACCCTCAGTTGAATCTCATGCAGAAAGAAGGCATGCAAAGGTCCACTCACCTGGTTTGATGACCAACTTCAGGTCAAATTTTTTGTCATTCATTGGGCCTGGGACCTGGATCCGGCAGCAATAGGTCCCACTGTCTGCTAGGGTCACATTCTCTATGGTCAGGGACACATCTCCTTTGTGGAAATTCCCCTTTAGCCAGTATCTGCCGGATGCCTGATAAGTCACGTTCCTTTCATCAGTGCTGAGCACCTCAGTGGTACATCCAAGCATGGGACAGGCTCCCTTGCCCCAGCACACAGGTATGAGGTGCCGTGGGGTGGTGGGAGTGTAGGAGCAGGGCAGATAGGCATTCCGACCCACTTCCACTATGTATTCGTCTTCCAAAGACCCTGAACAGAGAGGGAGGGAAATCCAAGATCCAGGCAATGAGTGAGGGTAGTCTATCTCAGGAAAACTGCAAGCAGTGCCTTATAGAATAAAGAGGAAACCACTAAAAATAAAATAAGGTAAAATAAAATAATATAAAATACAAATTTTAAAAAAAAGGAAACCACTGTTGCTGTCCTGTTTGGTGGATGATTCACTATGACAATGCTTCTCAGACTTGAGAGGCATTAAAATCACTGAGGAGCCTTTTTAAAACAGATTGCTGGCCAGGTGCAGTGGCTAACACTTGTAATCCCAGTACTTTGGAAGGATGAGGCAGGAGGACCACCTGAGCCCAGGAGTTTGAGACCAGCCAGGCAATATAGTGAGATCCCAATCTCTACAAAAAAAATTAGAAAAAATAGCCAGGTGTGGTGGCACATGCCCGTAGTCCCAGCTACTTAGGAGGCTGAGGCAGGAGGATCGCTTCAGCCCAGGAGTTGGAGGCTGCAGTGGGCTACAATTGCTTAATTGCTAGAGTTCCTGACTCAGCTGGTCTGGGGTAGAGCCTGAGAATTTATATTTCTTTTTTTTCCTCCAAAATTCATATATTGAAAGAGAACTTGTATTACTAACAAGTCCCCAGATGTTAATGACACAGCTCGTCCTGGAACCTCACTTTCAGAACCACTGCCTTGGCAGAGAATTGTGGACCAGTTCTGTGAACATGAGAATTCAGGGCTGATGGAAATAGACAATCAGAAAATGGGTTATTGTCATCCAGGAAAACGGCCTACCCATCTGGGCTAGTTGTCTTCATCGACACAGGGTGGCTATCCTAACATAAATCTCTTTTTTTTAAAGCATCAGGTACACAGTGAATAAAAACACTTGGCCAAATAAGAAGCTTGTATATTTGAAACTATTCACAGGTTGTTTTGAGGTTTAAAGTTAATTCCTTTAAAAACAAAACAAAAAACCTACGTATGTCTGAGTTCCCAAAAAAAGTAAAGGAAAAAAAAAAACCCTACACACATATACATATACTTGTATATATAAAATAAAACAATCAAACAGTATAAAAGGTGTATGAAAAATATGACTTCCTCTCCCAACTCTACCATTTCCCAGCTCCTTTTCCTAGAGCCTACACATTAAGAAGTTTTAACATATTCCTGCTCCCCTACAATGCACACACACAAATAGAAGCCTAATATATGCATTATTCTGCCCCTTGCTTTTTTTCAATAACATTGTAACTTGGAGACGTTCTGTACCAGTATGTTTAGTCAGCCTCACTGTTTGCATCACGGATACATCACGTTTATTCACCCACTCCCTCACTGTTGGACATTTAGGTTGCTTCAAACTTTCGCTATTACAAACATTGCAATGACCACCCTTGTATTTCTCTCTTGCACTCCGTACGCGATGACTCAATTGCAAACGTTCATGCCCAGACTTACTTATAGGTAGAAGCAGCAGCGACAGCAGCAGGACACAGTCAAAGCAAAGAAGTGAAAACATGGGTTTTGCAGAAGAAAAGTCAAAGGACGGCTCTGTTAGGCGCAGTTTTCACTCTCCAATTGAACTGGGTACTTCCTCCAACTGTTTACTCCACGATGATCACATGCGCCAGGAGCCACCCTCACTGAACACCGGCCCAGCACATCAGGGAGTCTGACTACCAGTGATTCCTATGTTAACGCTGCCGGGTCCACAGTCAGATTAAAGGAAACCCCAGCTCTCTGTCATGCCGCACCACACACATCCCGTAAGCGTTCTGATGTTTATCCTGTAATATCATCAAAGAGGAAGCAACACTTCAGAGGAAGAAAAGTATTAGTCATGGCAAGTAGAGAGAGCCCTCTAATACCCGAGATGAAATAAGCCTGAAACGGACCGTGTGCAAGCCTGGCTGGTTAATAGGGAACACAAAGTACAAACATATCGTCTGGTCATTCATTCATTCAAGTCAGTCCATCGGTCAGGTCCGTGACTAATGTTTATGAAGCCTCTACTTTGTGCCAGGCACTGGACCAGGAGCTGGGGAACACAGCGATGAATGACATGTTTCTTACCCTCACATTTATGGGCCATTTCCACTCCAGTCACGAGCCTAATGCTCATCCTTACTCCAACGCGGGTTAGTCTGTGTCATATAACCCCGCCGGGCCTCAGTTTCCTTGTTTGTAAAATGTATTAAATGAGGAAGTTGCGTTAGATGATGCATGCACAGCTCCCTGCTCTAATATTCTGACTCTGACCTTCAAACTTTCAAACTCTGCAACTTAGGAAAGACATGTTCCTTCCTACAATCTTCTTTTTCTCCACTTTGAGTGGAGTTGAAGGGCCCTCAATATTCTGTTTCATCTCATGCACACGAGGTGTCCCCTCTCCTCCCATTTTTCCCACACAAGAGGTTTGGGGTGTGAGTCCTCAGAAAGTGCTGAGTTCCCACCACAGCATCCATTACTGAGGAAATACCCCAGACCCAGATAGTCTCAGCTCTGGGAGAGTGACTTTTATCTGGATACCTTAAAAGCCAAAGCTTTTTTTACAAAAGGGAAATGATCTCAGACTGAGCGGTTTCTGAAAACCCAGTGGCCTTCCTCTACATCTTGCCTTCCTGAGTTTTCTTGTCACTCACCTCTATGCCACTGAATGCATTTAATGTGTATATCCAGCTTGTTCAGTGTGTGTACTTCCATGGTATCACAGAGAGGCAGTTACTCAAGAGGTCATAATCAATTTCCTCATTTTATAGACAAGGAATCTGAGACCCCAGAAGGTTGATTTGCCCAAAGGTACATGATTGGTGATGTACAATGAGAACACAAGTCCCCTAAGTGCTAGATTTTTCCCACTATCAACTATGTTTCATTAATTTAATGTTTTTCCTTAGTATGTCTGCCCACGTAACTAACAACAATCAGCAAATGCCCATACTCAACTATAAGGTAGAGTAGATTAAACATGGGATCGGGGGTCATTGTCACCAGCAGCATGACTTTTGTTTGGGCAAGGCTCTCTTAAAACCACTTTAAAATCACTGACCTTCAAATTCTTCTTTTTTTTTTTTTTTCTGAGACAGGGTCTTGCTCCATTGCCTGGGCTAGAGTGCAGTGGCGTCACCATAGCTCACAGCAACCTAAAACTCCTGGACTCAAGCCATTCTCCTGCCTCAGCCTCCCAAGTAGCTAGGACTATAGGTATGTGCCACCATGTCTGGCTAACTTTTCTGTTTTTTGTAGAGATGGGGTCTTGCTATATTGCTCAGGCTGGTCTCAAACTCCTGGCCTCAAGCAATCCTCCTGCTTGGGTCTCCCAGAGTGCTGGGATTACCAGGTGCGAGGCATGAGCCACCGCGCCTGACCCGACATTCAGTTTCTGTGTTTTGTTTTCATTACTCTGTTTTCTACCCATCTCTAGAATTGCTACTGAAACCAGGTTTATAAAACAGTAACAATTTATTAATTCATTAAAGTCTAGATATGAAGGAGGCTAGAGGTCTTTTCTGTTTGTAGGGGACTGATTCTAAACATTATCATGCTCGTTTAACTTTTATTTCATGTTTACTTTTTTAAAACTGCTTAGATAATACCTTCAAATAGCTAAAAAGTTAAAGCAATATAAAAAGCTTGTATTAGGAAGCCTTGTTCCCACCCCTCCAAGTCTACCCCGTTTCTCCCACCCACCCTATAGGTTTTCATTTGCAGGAGTGCCTTGTGTATATTCCCAATGCAAACACAAGAAAATGAAATATGTATTCTCATTCCTTCCTTTCTTAGACAAAATAGTATACCATATATACTTTTTGCACCTTGTATTTTCTTTTTGCTATTTTATTAGCTAATATATTTTAAAACATATCCCAGATATCATGTTATTTCACCCCTACAGAATCATGTACTTCTTCCTTTAGCAAGTGGACCTTCTGTCCACCTTGCCACTCTGTTTTAAAAAAAAAAAATTTGTAATAGACATTCTGCTATGTAATCACAATACCATTATCACAGATAGAAAAATTAATAATGATGCCTCAGCAAAACCTAATATTTCAGTCCATAGTCAAAGTTTCCTGATTATCTCGAAACCATCCCTTTTTCAATTGGTTTGTTTAAATCCAGACCCAAACAAGTTACCCACATTGCATTTGTTATGTCTCTGAAGTCTCTTTTAATCTAAGACAGTCTTCCCTCTTTTCCACCTGCCATTGACTCATTATATGAACCAGTTTTGTCCTGTGGAATGTTCCCCATTCTGGATTTGTCTGTTACCTTGTGGAGTCATTTACAATGTTCCTCTTTTCTTTGTATTTCCTGCAAATGGAACCTAGCTCTACAGGTTTTGGTCAGAATCGGGTATGAAATGAAACTTAGCTCTAGAGGTTTTGGTCAGAATCGGGTTTGACGTTTTGGCAAATACATATTACGGCTGGTGCTCTGTGTTTCCTCTTCCATCACACTGTCTGCTTGCTCCACATTTAGAGATGCCAAGTTGATCAGCTTGCAACTTTCTTTTTTAACTTGTCATATTCTGAGAACCTTTCCATTTCAGCTCATATAAAATGTCCTCATTCTTTATTACGGCTACATAGATTCCATTGGATGAAAACATTGGATGAAAATAACAAAGTCTATTTATCAGTCGCTTCAAATGGACACTTCATGTCTCAGGTCCTCATTTGCAAAGATGATCACAGAAGACCCACCCAAAGACTATGATTCTTTAATTATACTCAATGGGAGGGGTTTTTTCTTTTTTTTTTTTTTTTTTTTTTTTTTTGGTTGTTGTTATTGCTGTTTTGTTTTGGTTTTGAGACAGAGTCTCACTGTCACCCAGGCTATAGTGCAGTGGCATCATCATAGTTCACTGCAACTTCAAACTCCTGGGCTCAAGCAATCCTCCTGCCTCAGCCTCCCCGAGGGGAGTTTGCTTTTTTTTTTTTTTTTTTTTGAGACAGAGTCTGGCTCTGTTGCCCTGGCGAGGGTAAGTGCCGTGGCGTCATCCTAGCTCACAGCAACCTCAAACTCCTGGGCTCGAGTGATCCTCCTGCCTCAGCCTCCCGAGTAGCTGAGACTACAGGCATGTGCCACCATGCCCAGCTAATTTTTTCTCTATACATATTTTTAGTTGTCCAGATAATTCTTTCTATTTTTAGTAGAGACAGGTATCTCCCTCTTGCTCAGGCTGGTCTCGAACTCCTGACCTTGAGTGATCCACCGGCCTCGGCCTCCCAGAGTGCTAGGATTACAGGCGTGAGCCACTGCGTCCGGCTGGGAGTTTGCTTTTTAAAAGGGAACTTTGGATGTGTTTTGGTAAAAGAGTCTTTTGTACTGTAAATAATTAGTTTCTAAATTGTGTTTAGAAAGCTGTATCATGAATTTTCTTAAGGGCCAGTTGTTGAGTATTAGCTATAATTATGTAGAGGTGTGAGGTAGATAGTGAGGGATTCCGGGTCTCCTAGGGACAAAAGTGGGTGCTGTTGCCCCCATCTTAGTCCCGCACAACCCTAACTCTCCATACCTGGGGGAGGAGCTAATACCCTATGAATCTGCCAATCAGAACTTGTTGCTCCAGCTGCAAAAGAATGCAGAGGACTCTCTAGCCCATGGGCCAAGACACACGGGTACCATAAAGTCCTGAAAGTGACCTAGAACTCACATGTGTCGTAGTTAAGGCTCAGGTCATGTGACTCCCAACTGTCCAATCAAAGTGGTTCAGTGGTGATGTCTGAACCACAAGGGAGGTCCCTACCCAGGCACTATAAAATAAGACGCAGACCATAGCCAATCCCTCTCTTTGCCCTTCCTTTGGCTCTCCCTTTGCTGTGACAATGGGTCCAGTTGTCATCTGTGGCGTATGTACCATGCTCTGTAAACCTATATCTTACTCTTGCCCTATAATCCTATCTTTCTCTCCTCAATACACCTCATTTTCACACTTGCCTGACTTTGGCATGTCTGGTCATTTTTCAGCCATGAGCCTGCCAAGAAACAACATTTCAGACTGAAACCTAATAGAGGAATGCGCTACTAGAGATAAAGTTTGTGTTTTGTTTTCCCCCTTAGTTAGCAGGAAAAGTCACCAAAAAATCTCAGATTCCTTAAAGATAGCCTCCAAGCTCCAAATGGAAACATTAGAAATTTGCATAACTAGAATTAAACCTATAGATAACTAAGGGGTCACTTGGCAAAATTCTTAAAGCGGAAGTTAGAGAATTTTACCCAGGTCAAGAGACAAGAAAACATGGGTAATACAGATGGGATTACCTGGGAAAGCTCACTCCAACTAGAACCTTCCCTACACAGCTGGGAAGTGCACTAGAGTGGATATTGTGGAGTAACTGACCACTAAAGATGGGGACCCTGTATGTCCTTGATTTGAATCAATTATCCACTCTTACTTAAATTACCACATCTCAGGTCACATGGACCATTAGTCCCTACATTTTGCAAAGGGAGACACTGAAGTTAAATATTAAGGGTAAGTGGTTAAGCAATTCTGAGCTAGATTTTCTAACTTCCAGATTGCGGCTAGCTATGTGACCTCCCTTTAAGAGTGCTTGTTACCTTGTATGTTTATGCAGTACTTGAAAAACCTTTTTTATTATATAAGTCATATTCACTGTAGAAAATTATGAAAAATAAATAAATGACACAAAGGCCATAATCCCAGTACTATGAAATAACAACTTTCTACATGGTGGGTCTTCTTGCAGATGTTTGTCTACGGACCTCTGTACACATACAAACATGTAAGTTCTCATTAATATCAGCACACCCCGTGGGTATGTTACCAGGAAGAAAAAAAGCAAAAACTGAATCTTGGACAACTGGGAACATCACGAACATAGATCCAAGAGAAGGCACGGAACATTCCTTGCATTGCCCATTAACTCACCTGTTAGTTCGTAGACTCGGCCTCAGGTGGAAGCACTGCTGTCTTTGTGGTCTTTGTGGTTCTCTCCCGCGTGTCAAATCACTTTTGGCGCTTTTCCTGTCCCCTCCCCGCCGTCCCAGCATGGAGAGGGCTACTTCAGACCGCTGAGATCCTGGTATACCTGGAGGGAACTTCAGTTCTTTCAGGGTCTCCAGAATGACACATTTACAAAGCCAAATGAATTTCCCTTCCCATGGACCACCTCCCATAGCATGATTTTGGTGTGTGTTCTTACACTGATTTTTACGTGTTCATAGGCCAACAAACTGCTCTCATCCAAGACCCAATACTTTATTTATGCTGCAAATGACAGAAAACTCAATTCAAATTGGCTTAAACTATGAAGTGAGTTTATTGACTGAAATTATTGAAAAATCCAGGTTCAGGGAAGACCTGATTCAGTGGCCTCCAGTGAGGTCACCAAGAACCTAGTTTCTAGCTGAAGTCAACGTTCGGCCGTCCCCAGCGCTGGCTCCTTTCTCAGATACCACACAGCGTCACCCTCCTGCACATGCAGAGCACACATCCACTCACCAAGGGCGTCTCTTGGTTGCTTTCACGCAGGTCCAGGCATTCTCACTCCCTCAAAGGCCCAACTCGGGTCACAGAGTCATTTCTGAACAATCCCTGTGTCCAAAAGGTCAAAAAGCATTAATTGGCTTAGGCCTGGGTCACCTCCCCAAACCTCATGTTCTGAAAGTGAGAGAAGAGTGATTCTCCCAAGTAAAAACTACAGTGCATTTCAGAAGAAACAGGCGCTGGGCACTAAAAACAAACGTCCGCTAGAGACCCCTCACCCCAAAAGGGATGAGGCAGGGAGACGAGGGAAAAAAACCTGCTCCTCCAAGTATGTATAGCTCTTTTTCTTACCAAAAAAATTGACATTTTACTAATGCAGTGCTTTTTAACTTACAAGGACATGCTCTTCACAATCCCGAGGAGATGATGAAAAGCTCTTGTGTTTATAGAGTTTTTGTATTCAGTAACTATGGATGGAATGCCAGAGAGATTAAGCTTGAGGTCACACTCAAGTGAGTGCCAGAGCCAGCTTAAAGCCCTCTGCAGTCTGTGCCCCAAAGGACAGAGAGCAGCGGCCGGTGAGGACAAGTCAGCATTCTGAGGTATTGCAACAATTACTCAGCAAGTAACTTCTGAGAAGTTATTGCTCCTGCTTGACTAACCAAACATCTTCACAGCAGAGGGAAGGGAAGGAGAGGGATGTGGAAATAATATACCCTTAAGAGCTCAGCTAGGCTCCCAGTAACGAAACTGAAAAGAGTTTGGGCATACATGCCTGCAATCCTAGCAGTCTGGGAGGCCGAGGCGGGAGGATCGCTTGAGGCCAGGAGTTCAAGACCAGCCTAAGCAAGAGTAAGACCCCGTCTCTACCAAAAATAGAAAAAATTAGCTGGGTGCAGTAGTATGTGCCTGGAGTCCCAGCTACTTGGGAGGCTGAGGCAGGAGGATCGTTTGAGCCTAGGAGTCTGAGGTTGCTGTGAGCTATGGTGATACCATGGCACTCCAGCCGGGGTGAAAGAGTGAGACCCTTTCTAAGAGAAAGAAAGAGAAGAAAGAGAAGAAAGGAAAGAAAGAAAACAGAGAGAGAAAGAAACTGAAAGAATGAAAAGGGTTCCGCCATCCAAAAAATTCTGCTGGGCTGTGAGTCACCTTGGGAAAGCCCATCCGCGGTGTCATCTTGAAAGTTCGGGTCCCACTACTTACCACAGAGGCCTCGCTGGTGGCGGAGCAGCATGGGTGGTCTCGTTCTGAGCATGTTCTCCAGGGTGGCACCGCTTGTTACTTTCTGTTTGCTGGTTGTTTACTGGTCTTTTACTCCAGGTTTGGGTAGTTCAGCTCATCATATTCTTCAGTTCACAGACATACTCATCATCAGTCCTGATGAGGTCCCCTTCTTGTTTTATTTCATTTGACTATTTTTCCCCTTTGTTTCTGACCCGCATTTTCATTTTTTCTTTTCCACTTTACAAGAGAACGTCGAGCAGCTTTCCAAAGCTTCCGCTCCCGCTGACAGTAAGAACCCTTCCAATATTTCACGTCATTGTCGATATCAGTATCATCGGACTTTTTAATTTTTCCCAAAATGATGGGTATGTGATGATGTCACAATATGGCTTTAAGGTTAAACTGTCATTTAATGGAAAATATAACAGAATACAGAATGTTGCAAAAACATAAATTTATAGTTCATGAATATTTATAAAGCAAACACTCAAGGAACCAGGACTTCAACAAAAAATAAAACATTACCAGTCTCCCAAAGTTCCTTTGGTACCCCACTTCAAGACCATGGGTTTCTTTCTGATCACGAAACCTTTCCTCCCACCTATGGGTAATCATCATCCTGAACTTTGCAATAATAATTTCTTTGTCTTTTTTATAGTTTTACTACCTGTGTATGCATCCCAAAATTACATATATATTTTTTCTTGGTTTTGAACATTATATGAATGAAATCATATTGTCTGTGGTCTTTTGTGTTTTGCTTCGCTCAACAGTGTATTTGTGAAATCTATTTATGCTGTTATGTATCCCTGTAGGTTGTTTATATTTGTTACTGAATAGTTTTCCTGGGAATGGATGTACCTCAAATTCTTTGTTCATGCTATGATATTTTAGATGGACATTTCATTTTTTGCTTCAGTTATCACAAACAATGCCATTCTGCATGTTCTCATAGATGAATCCTGGTACACACGTATAGAAGCTTCTCTGGAGTATATTTCTGAGAGCAGAATTACTGGATCAAAAGGCATAAACATGTTAAACCTTATTGGAAATGTCTAATTTGTTTCCAAGACTCCCACCAGCATCATATAACAATTTCTCTTATTCCTCATCCTTGTCAACAGTTGATATTGCCAGAGTTGGCTTTTTTGTTTTTTTTAATTTTGGGTTTGTTTTTGTTTTTTGCCAAATTGGTAAGGATATAATAACATGTCACTATGGCTTCAATTTGTATTTTCCTAGTTATTAATAAGTTAAGCACTTTTTTTCTTTTTGAGACAGAGTTTTGCTCTGTCACCCAGGTTAGAGCATTGTGGCATCAGCCAACCTCACAGCAACCTCAAACTCCCGGGCTCAACCAATCCTCCTGACTCGTCCTCCCAAGTAGCCGGGACTACATGTGCACAGCTAATTTTTTCTATTTTTCTATTTCTATTTTTAGATGGGGTCTTGTTCTTGCTCAGGCTGGTCTTGAACTCCTGACCTCAAGTGATCCTTCCATCTCAGCCTCCCAGAGTGCTAGGATTACAGGCATGAGCCACCGCGCTCGGCCAGGCACCTTTTATTTATTTATAAACTATTTGGATTTTTTCTTTTCTTAGGCAAATGCTTGTTCAAACCTTTTGCCCATTTTTCCATTGGGTTTCTATGTTTTTCTTATTGATTTATATAAATAATTTACATGTTCTGGCTACTAGTTCACTGCTGGTTTAACCTATTGCAAATATTTTCTCCCACATTGGGGCTTTTCACTTTATTTATGGCGTGTTTTCTTAAATACAATTTCTTAATTTTAATGAAGTGAAACTGACCAATCTTTCCTTTAGTGAGTAGTAAATTTTGTATTTTATTTAAGAAATTCATCTCTTATCCAGAGATTACAAAAATATCTGCCTACATTTGCTTTAAAAGCTTTCTAGTTTTGTCTTCCATGTTTTGGTCTTTAATCCTCCTGTAATTGATTTTTGCATGTTTTATCCAGCCCCATTTATTGAAAATTCCAGCATTTTCTCACTACTTTGTAATGTCGTTCTGTTACATTTCAAAAATCGTGCAGAGCAAGATGGCTGACTAGAGACACCTGGCACTCATCTCCCATGCAAGAAAGGCCCAAAGCAATGAATAAACAGCTAAGACATGACTGGAGAGCCGAAGGGAAAGTGCTACAGTGCAGCACAGAAGTAGAGAGACACCTACGGTGACTGGAAGCCTAGGAGGAGAATATGGAGGCCCTCAGCTTCTGCAGCCCCATCTCTGCCGCCCAGATTGGATCGGGCTGGAGACAGGAGGAACTACCCCTTTCAGGGAAAAGGTAAGCAGCAGAACCCCACCAGCCCCCATTGCAACCACAAATACTTACAGTCCTTACTACAGGAGAACCCCACAGTCTCCAAAAGCCCTAACCCCGGTTTGGAGAGCTGCCAAGAATTCATGCAGCTGTATGCTTCAGATCAGGAGCACAAGGTATGACCACCACCCACAACCCCTGTGAGCCAAGTTGCTGCAGCATGGTGCCATCTTGAGACCAGAGCTACATCTGTAATGTGCCCTTCTCCACTGCACTTGTCCAGCACCAACACCCTGTTTTCATTCCACCAAGCCCACACAAGTAGCTGAACGCCACACCCCAGCTGCTTGGAGAATGGGCCCAGGATCAGCTGTGATTCTGGTCCTACACAGCAGGGAAACCAACCCCTACCACCCACACTTCAGCCAAAGGAACAATCTTGCAGTTCTGTCCAGGGCAAACCTGCCCTTGAGCCAGCCAAACTGCTGTGGTCCCTGCCCTGAGCAAAAGAGGTCCCTGAGCAGCTGATATACCCCAGGCTGACTGGGTAACTACATGCCTGTGCCCAAGGCCTGAAAACCAGCCCTGTGATGTACATCCCAACCCCTGGACATACCTCTGACCTGCCCAAAGGCCCCACACTAGCAATCAGGGCCTGAGAAACAGTCCACTGGTGCGCCTGGCTGGCAAGCCCCATGCCCACTGAGCAGCTGTTTGCACCCATCCTGGGCCTAAGAAGGCCCCATGGTCCATCCCCACGAGACACGCATCCAGGCCACCTGAGAAGCCATGGAGCTGCTTTACAAGCCTAAGAAATAGCCCTGTGGGAGACATGCCCCTCTGCCCACTTCCTGGAGCTAAAAAAGAGCTATGCCCCAGGCCAGCTAAGATAGTGCACCAATGCCCCCAACCAGAGTAAAAGCCCCATAGCTGCAATCCCAAAGAGCCAGACCCCAAGTTGGCCAACCCACTATGAATTCACATGTGCCCCTGACCTGAGAAACAACCCAGCTAGCCCATTTCCAGCAAAGCCACACCACTACTGCCACAAACTGTCTCAGCCTATGCCACTGAGACACTCGCAAATGTCACTATTGTGGATTATAGCTGGAGAAACTACACAGAGAGTGCACTGCTGTGTCCACCTACAACCAAAGAAAATGCACCCCACTGAATCAACACCCCAAGATTCATCTATACAAATAAGTCTTTGCCTATGAAACGTACTCCATAAAATTGGAAGAGGCAACTATTTCACCAGGAGAATACAGATAGATGATTCAACAAAATCAGGAAAATAGCTCATAATTTGAATGAGAAATTCAGAGAAGAGATAGATATCATAAAAAAGAACCAAACAGAAATCCTAGAGCTGAAGAAGTCAATGAATAAAATAAAAAATACGATCAAGAGCTTCTGCAAGAGCTTAGACCAAGCAGAAGAAAGGATTCGTGAACCTGAAGACAGGTCTTTTGAAATACCACAGGCTGACAAAAATAAATAATAAAGACAGCCTACAGCGTTTGTGGGTTCACCATTGAGTGAACAAATATTTGCATTATGGGAATTCCAGAAGGAGAAGAGAAGGGAAAAGGTATAGAAAACATAATTGATAAAATAATAGCTGTTTCTTTGAAACAAATGAAAACAGAAACATAACACATCAAAACCTGTGGGACACAGCAAAAGCAGTGTTAAGAGGCAAGTTTATAGCAACAAATGCCTACATCAAAAAACTGAAAAGATTTCAAATAAAAAACTTAGTGATGTATCTCAAGGAACTAGAAAAGTAAGAACAAACCAAGCATAAAATTAGTAGAAGGAAAGAAATAATAAAGATCAGAGCAGAAATAAATGAAATTGAGACTAAAAAGAAATACAAAAGATCGACAAAAAGTTGGTTTTTTGAAAAGATAAACAAAATTGACAAACCATTACATACAGCAACTAAAATAAAAAGAAAGAGGACCCAATTAAATAAAACCACAATTGAAAAAGGAGATATCACAATGGATACCATAGAAATATAAAGGATAAATGGATCAAAGACCTAAAGTGTAAGACCCAAAACTATAAAACTACTAGAAGAAAACATAGGGGAAATGCTCCAGGACATTGGTCTGGGAAAAGATTTTATGAATAAAACCTCAACTGCATAGGCAACAAAAGCAAAAATAAACACATGGGATTATATCGAACTAAAAAGCTTCTGCACAGCAAAGGAAACAACAGAGTGAAAAGATAACCTACAGAATGGGGGAAAATATTTGCAAATTATTCATCCACCAGGGAATTCATATCCAGAATATACAAGGAACTCAAACATCTCAACACCAAAAAAGTAAACAATCCAATTAAAAAATGGGCAAATGAGGATCTGAACATTTTTTTTTCCCGTTTCCTTTAATTTTTCAGAGCAGTGGCATCATCATAGCTTACCACAACCTCCAACTCCTAGGCTCAAGCTAACCTCCTGCCTCATCCTCTGAAGTAGCTGAGGCTATAGGCATTCACAACCACACTCAATTTTTTTAATTTTTTTAAATTTTTGTAGATATGGGGGGCAGTTGCCTATGTTGCCTAGGCTGATCTTGAACTCTAGGCCTCAAGTGATCCTTCCACCTTAGCCTCCGAAAATGCTGGAATTACAGGCATGAGCCACCATGCCAGGATCTTCCTATAAATTTTAGAATCACCTTATCAAATTTAAAAAAAACTGGCAGAAATTTGATTGGCTTGCATTGAATCCACAGATGAATTTGGAGTAAATTTGGCCTCTTTACAATGTTGAGGGTTCCAATCCAGAAGCATGTTTCATCTCTCCTCATATTTGGGTTTTCTTTAATACCTCTTTAAAAATTAAAAAAAAAAATTTCTATGGAAGTCCTCAACTTATTTCTTGATTTATTCCTGCTACTTCATATTACTAATGCTATTTTACATATTATCTTTTAAATTTTTACTTTGTTTGCTGTTATACTGAAATAAAATTTATTTTTTAACATTTTTTCTCAGCAATTAGTAAACTCTTATTAACAAATTATCTGTGGGCTATACTGAGTTTTCTCTGTTGACAATCATTTTCTGTAAATAATGACAGTTTAGTTTCTTCCCCTTTTCAATACTACTTTTATTTTCCTTACTATGCTAGTTAGGAAATCTGGTACATATTTAAAAGAAGTTTTGATAGCAGACATCCTTGTTTTATTCCAGCTCTCAAAGGAAAAGTTAAGATTTTCATCTTGGGCATAATACATCCTATAGATTTTATGGAGCTACCGTTTATTTTATTAAGAAAGTTCTCTTTTATCCCTGATGTTCTAAAAGTTTTTCTCTTTTTCATGAATGGATTCTGAATTTTATAAATGCCTTTTGCACATGTGTTGAGATGGTCAAGTGATTTTTCTTCTTTAGTCTACTATTGCAATAGATTACATTAATTTTCTATTCTACATTCCTGAGATAAACACAGATTAGTCATAAAACATTCCCTTCTATATTTACATTTTATTTGGTTCGATTTCCTAATATTTTGTTCATATGAGCAAAAAAGAGTTGGGAAATGTTTCTTGTTTTTGATTCTCTGACAGAGTTTGTGTAAGACTAGAATTGTTTTTTGTGTGTGTATATGTTTTTTTTTTTTTTTCTGGTAAGGTTTGGCAGACTTGACAGCAAAGCTATTTGGACTTCAGATTTTCTCTGTGAGATTTTGACTACTGATTCATTTTTTTTTAAATCATTAGTGAACTATTCAGGCTTCCTATTCTTAAACCAGTACTGGTAATTTTCTAAGAATTTGTCCATTTTGTCTAAATTTTCAAATTATTGGAATAAACTTATCCATATTTTCTTGGTAATTTTTACCATCTGTAAAATCTACACTAGTGCTCCTTTTTCATTTCCACTATGATTTGTGCCTTCCTCTTTATCACTCCGCCCTGCAGGTAGCAGTGACCCAGAACCCCAGGCTCAAGCACCACTTAAGCTTCCTGGGCATCGCCACAGTCCTTGCAGGTCAGCTGCTTACGCACAGGTGGTTAGCAGGCCTGAGACCTGACTGTTGTTTGGAGGCAAATGAGTTTCAGAAAGAATTACAGAGGGTCTTTCTTCCATTCTTAACATTAGATGGTACCTACACTACGAGATGGGTACTATATTTACCATGGTTAAGGAAATTGAGTTTCATGGAGGTTCACATGCAAACCAAGATACACAGCTCATAAACAGTGGAGCCCAAATTCCAGCATTCTGGGGTGCTTTCCAACACCAACCAATTCTCTAATTCAGCAGATACCAGCTGGGTATTTAATGATTCAATTCAATTCTGACACTAACTACCCAGAGTTAGAGCATCATAGTTAAGGTATGAGCAGCACCTCTGGGTTTCTTCATTTCAGTCCTGTCCTCTGCAACCAGCTACCACCTCTTAAAATTGAGGTAAGAGTGCCACTTACTGATAGCCTTGTCACATTGCAACTTGAAACCAGTTCTTAAATTTTTAATTCTAAATGCCCATCCATCGTACACAAGATAAGACTCGGTAGGGTATACATGTATTAAAACATCACACTGTGCCTCTTAAATATATATGTTATTATTTGTCAATTAAAGTAAAATCAAACTTTTAAAAAACTCAATAAGAAGAATACTAGCTGACCTTTGATAGCTTTCTAAGTACCATAAATTGTGCTACATTGTAGCCAATCCTTAGAACAATCCTATGAATAAGCTTCTATAATTTTTATTTCTGAGGTTTTTACTATTACCTTTCTGAAAACACTCCAGGGATTAGAATCGAATCACCTAGATCTTGGCCCACCAGTCAAATCCAGTCTGCTGTCCGATTTGTACTCACACAGCTAGGAATGATTGTACGTGCTTAAATGGTTGAAAAGATCAAGAATACTTCACATGGAAAAATTACTGAAATTCCAATTTCAGTGTCCATTTATAAAGCTTTTTTGGACGATAGCACTTTTATTTGTTTACACATTGTCTATGGCTGCTTTCGAGCCATAGAAGTTGAGTAGTTGCAACAGAAACTGTATGGTCCTTAATACCTAGAACATTTACTTACTGGATCTTTCCAAAAAAGTGTGCCAATTCCTGACCTGGATTCCAACCCAAACAAACCAAAACTTTAATACTCAATTTTCATCACTCATAAAATGGGGATAATACGTAACAAGAGTTTTAAGGAAGATTAGAACAATAAGCACATCTCCTTAAGATATAGAAGTCTAAGCTAAGACACAAGTGCCTCAGTATGTTCAAAGGGAACCCATAATTTCCATCTGCAGATCTGTTCCTCCTCCAGTCCAGTATCATGTAGTGTTTACAAGCATGGACTTCAGGGTCAAAATATTGGATTCCATTCTTGGCTTCCCTATTTACCTATGTGACTTAGTAACAATATCATGGAATGGAGAGACAACGAAGTTTGAAGGTTGAGTGGGAAGGCTTTGAAAGCAGAAGGCCAAGTTTCAATTCTGGCTCTGTCACTCACTAGAAGTTGGGTGACCTTGGGTAAATTACACAACTTCTCTGAGCCTCCTCTTCCTCACCTGTAATATGGGTGTAAAAATAATACTGATTTCATTGTGTGGTTGTGAGAATAAAATGACTTTATTATGTAAAGTGATTAAAATGCTGCGAGCAATTTGCTATGTATGTTTGCAATTGATTTCCCATCAGATTTAGGATAAAAACCGAATTCCTTCCCTTGGCCCTCTAAATCCTGTACCATCTGCCCTTCATCTGCTTGTTTATCTCCAACCACCCTCCTCCCTCACTATGTTGCAGCCACAGTAGCCTTTCTCATCCAAATTATGCTTTTTATTTCCCCAGGAAGACATTTGCACTTGCCATTTCCAGTGACCTCAGGGCCCACCCGGCACACGTTTTTTTTTGTGAAATATAGCACAGAAGTCGAAGTTGCCTTCTAAAGCCCTAAACAAATGTGAACATATATAAATATACCTTGAAAGGAGAAGATGATGTGGACACAGTGCTTTGAACAGGCAATAGAAACATAACTGGAAGTAAGATTTTTCAGAGGGTGCTGTAATGGCTGAGTGGTTAAGACACAAACTTATCACCCTTAAAAATCAACTCATTTGATTTATTTTTGTTTTGAGACAGGGTCTCACTCTGTTGCCTGGGCTAGAGTGCCGTGGTGTCAGCCTAGCTCACTGCAACCTCAAACCTCTGGGCTCAAGCGATTCTCCTGCTTCAGGCTCCTAAGTAGCTGGGACTACAGGTGTGCACCACCACACCCAGCTAATTTTTCTATTTTTGGTAGAGATGAGGTCTTGGTCTTGCTCAGGCCGGTCTTGAACTCCTGGCCTCAAGCAATCCTCCCCACTCCGACTCCCAAAGTGCTACGATTACAGTTGTGAGCCACCGCACCCAGCCTCATTTGTTTTCTTATTGTCTGTCTTACACTTTCCTTTCCCCTCCCCACACGTTCAATGCCTAAAACAACGTCAGGCATAGAGAGGACCACAAGAAGTATTCATCAAATGAATACAGGGAATAAACGAATAGTCGGGGAAAACTACCATCATAGAGATGAAGGAAATGTCAATTTGTACAATGTTTATTTTCGCTATTTATATCAACAGTTTACACGTACTTAATTTGTGGTGGATATCTACAGTATTGTTAGCTTGGCACCCCTTCCTCCCCTGAGAGATAGACTGACCCTTCCACACCAGGACATAGTTGGGACTGCCAAATTCTTATGGGATCCAGGTCCAGGCTGATTTGCCCAGGTGGAATCAGGTATACAAACCCTAACTTCTCGTGCCTAGCTGGTTAATTATCCTCCCCTCATGAGTTTTTAAGTTTGCATTTAAATTGATAATTCCCAGACATAGCAGATACAGAAATACTTAACACTTTTAGCAGCCATGTATTCCACTTACATCATTAAAGAAGTTGGTCTGTAAAGAGAACGATGCCAACAGAGAGGGTCTCCAGGCCACTAACTCAAAATTTCATTCTGACCCTTTCTGTCCTCCTCACAGTTTGGATATTCAATTTATCCTTCAATCAACATACCCCATATTCTTTCAATAAATTCATCTTTTGCTTAAATTAGTTCAAGTAGGGTTTTGTCACCAAAAACAGAGCACTGATTAGTGCAATAGTCTTTAACCGCTACACAGTAGAATCGTCTTCAGATTTCTGAAAAACAACGCCAGGGCCCCTGTCTAAAAAAGATGAAATCAGAATCTCTGCAGTCTGGGGCCTGAACATTGATAATTTCAAGAGCTACTCAGTTGATTCTTCCAGATATTTCACTTCAATGAATCACTCTTTCAAGAATATTCTTTATAAGCAGGTGTGCAGACATGTATTTTAATCCTTAAGAAATTGAAAGACCTTATTTAAGCTTTTTTTTTATGGAGACAGGGTCTCGCTCTATTGCCCAGGCAAGAGTACATTATCACAGCGTTATCACATGGCATCATCATAGCTCAAACTTCTGGGCTTGAGCAATCCTCCCGCTTCAGCTTTCCAAGGAGCTGAGACTATAGGCGTACACCACCACGCCCAGCTAATTTCTCTATTTTTTGTAGAGACGGAGTTTCACTCTTACTCAGGCTGGTCTCAAACTCCTGGCCTCAAGCGATCCTCACACCTCAGCCTTCCAAAGTGCTAGGATTATAGGCGTGCATGTGCCACCGCTCCTGGCCATAAGCTTTTAAACTTGTGACAACTATGAGACCGCTAGTGCTTCTTCATTCCACAGTAACAGCAAGAGTTTACATCAGAACCCTTTAAAAGTTTTTTACTTTTAAAATAAATACTATCTTTAATGGCATGGGTTTAAACTGTCTACTTCCTTCCACAGAAGAAAAAAATAAAGCCTTTTAAAACAAAATAAAAAAAATTGTTTATGTCAGGTCACACTCACAGACCTGCAAGATTGGATCCTCCAGAGGTCTAAATTGAAAAAGATTCCCGATGGTATTTTAATTACTCAACCCTCCCCTTATTGCGCACACAGAATGCATGTAACCGTTGTGATTTGTAACACTATGTGATTCCCTGGTTTTTACATGCAAAGATTTTTAAAGCAGCCAGAAACTGGTTTTATACCTCAGCACAACACCCTCCACAAGGTTCTAAGAGTCAAAGAAGGAAAGAGATGCTCAAGTGCTATGCAATTTCCAACTTGCTCCCTCACAAGGGATGGGAGGTGCTCCCACCTTCAATTTAAGCTTAAGAGAGCCTGAATTGTGCCCTCTAAAGTCTCTGTCGCCCAAAGGTCTGTAACAAACACATAGTAGGAAAAAACAAAGGACTGGCCGACTAGCTGCCTATCTGATAAACAGGTGTCCACACTCCAAACGATGTACATTTCACATAGAAGTGGCCTATAGCCGTTTGCATTTCACTAGCTCTAGGGCCAATGAGACCTTAATGGAGCAAATCCATACATTAGAAACCAGACTAAAGGAGGAATCGAAAGTGGACATCTAGGAAAAGGCATTACCTCTATCAGTGGTTCTTAATTTTGAGTATGTATTAGACTTACGTATTATAGAAAGCTTGTTAAGACAGCCTGCTGGGCCCTACCCCCAGAGTTTTCTGGTTCACAAAGTTTGGGGTGGAACCAGAGAATTTTCATCTCTAACAAGTGCCCAAGTAATACTAATGCTACTGGTCCGAGACCACACTTTGAAAATCACTGGCCTACATAAAGAAAATGGCAGGCAGAGCCCTCAGATACAGGGCCAACTCTTCACCAACACCTTGGTGGAAAAGGGGTGGCTGTGGGTAGGGGAGAAGAAAGTGCTCACATAAAGTCAAATTAGCTGGGGGAGAGGGGAGTTAATGAAAGGAGGACTTAGTCCTCAGTCATTGGAAGACCCAAATTGACAATTTCTGTCATCTTCAGTGGCTTCCAAAGTTATCGCGGGTATGGCCATTCAACCAGCAAATGAGAAAAGAGAATGGAGGATCCTCCAAGAAATGTTTATGGGGCAGGCCTAGATTACCACACCCATATCTCATTGCCTTAAGAACTTAAGTCGCACAGCCTTACACAGAAGCAAGGGGAACAGGGAAATGTAGTCCATGGGTGCTCATCTCTATCTCAGCAGCATGTCTCTAAGAATCTTTGGCAGACCTGTCTCTGCCATCACTGCCTTTCCCACTGTAGGTTTCCAGCCTTTAAGCAAGTCTGAGCTTAGCTTTAAAGAAAATGTGTAAGGTTGTCGCTATGGTGACAGCCTTGCTGTCCCTGGTCATGAGCAACTAGGTATCCACCCCAAAAGGCTCTGCCAAAATCAAAGACTCTCCCTTGTAAGATGCCGGCAGCTTCACTGACGATCAACAGGATCAGCCCAGGACCACCTTCTTGCCCACATCACCTTCTGTGGACTGGTTCAGTAAGCCCCTTTTCTATCTCCTCTCTTTTGATGTTAAATGTTACTTTAATGTGGAAATTTTAATCTATAACTTTATATCTTAAGTATACTACTATGGATGGTTTGCAATATTGCCCAACTTGTGAAGTGGCTTGAGCCTGTATGTTAGCAGCTCTGATTACCAATCGAACAGGCCGTACTAAGGAGAATCCATCCTTGGGAACTTCACGTAGCTCATGGCTGTGATGATTGAAATATCATTATCAGGAAGTCTGACATTGTGGAAAGACACAAACATGAGTGGACCTGGTTATCTCTGACCTAGAACAGCTCACGAAAAAAAAAGTGTAGCTAATGACATAGATCTCTTAATTACTAAAATGAGTGTAACTGAAAATGACCAAAGAGCTTATTACTGAGTGACTGGGGAAAAAAACAACTTACGGGACTAGCCTGTGTGATTCCATCCAGTACAGGAAGAAGAGGCTGACTGAGATAGTGGGTTTACAGGAGCAGTCATGAGGAAAAATAAAGTTCCTGTTTCACAACTCTCCTGGGTTCTTCACTATTAACATGTTGCACTACTTATTGCAGCTTAAGCAAAATTTTTAATGAACTAAGTCTAAAGATTTCATAGTTTCACATTTACAGTTTGCTATCCTTTATCATTCTTAAAGCAAATGATAAATCTCCTTTTCAAGGATGAAAGCTTGCTATTATTGAGGTTACCTTCAAAGTTTTACTGCAACTCCAAAAAACAGAAATGTCTCACACAATAGCAGCACATACTTTGCTTTTTAAAGTGATTACTCTTAATGTAGGAGTACTCATTTGCCATGCTTGTTATACACCAAAATTACTGCCTATGACATCTCATAATTGAAGATGTTGGAGAGTAAAGATTAAAGCCATTTACATGTTTAGTTATACCTCTCTTAAGACTGTCCAAAAGAAATTAATTTTTAACTTTTAATAACATATATAACTTTTAGTACATATGAGCTATGTATTAAAAAGAAAAAAGACAAGAAGAAAGACATCCTTCACGGTCTTTCATTCATTTCATCAATTAGAACACACAAGGCAGCATCTTTCTCTATAATCTGGTCTCTCCTATGGCCTGAATTTTCTCTGTGTTGTTCATTCTGTCCAGTACAATTGCTGCTATCATCAGCATCCATTGGTTCAGTTTTTACTCTCATCCCTGCTTCTGAATGGGGCAAATCATCAGGCAAAGAAGCCAAGCAATTCTGAATCATCTCAATTACTCGTTCCAGGTGCTTCTGAAACCTCTCTGCTGTTTCAAGCCGTTGACGCTTCTGGACCTCCATCATGACTCTCAAGGTCTCCCTTGCTTGGTGGGGTCGGTATTCATTTATAAGATGATGCACGTGTACAAAAAGCAGCTTAAGATCTTCTAGTTTCTCTTCTCGTTTTATACTCCCAGGGCTCCTTATCAATATGTCTAAAAGGTCCAAGAAATTAATAAGGATAGACATATTGAGTTTTCTCAGTTCTTTCTTGTGATCGAACTGCATAGGATGAAGCCGTTCAATGCCCTGACTTTCCAAAGGGCGGATGATAAGATCATCACATTGGAACTGGTTGCCAAACATCATATAACTGTCTTTTATTGGAGGGGGAGGCTTGGGAGCTAAGCCTTCCTGAATGTTTTCATCTGTATATTCCTTTATGTATTGCATTGGAGGCGGTGGAAGTGCACTCACTTGCTGTGGTTCACCCATTGTGGAAGATCAAGAACCTACAGAAACAGACAAAAGATTTCGAGTAGAGCTACAAAACAAACCTGTTACATTAAGTGACTACAGACAGAACATTTTCTTCCTTTTCTTCTGGCAGTTTGGAGCCCAGGACAAGATGATCTCCTTAGTTTCTAAAAGTTTGCCATTGTTTTCTAATTAGGCATTATATTCTCAACCATCCACATACTTTTCCTTCTCTCCTTAATATTTTCATCAGCATAAAAAATATGCTGCAGCATATTTTCATCTATAAAGAAAATCTTCTGGATTCCACATCCCTCACCAGTTATGCCCCATTTCTCTACTCCTCTATAGCCAAACTCACATGCTGTCTCCCAATCTCATGTCACAAACACTTTTGCTTTATATTATAGATTGATTTCCAATAGCAAACACTTACAACTCTACTAAACACTGTGACAAAATTAACATTGATAAATTCCAGACACCTGGTATTATCCAAGGTTCCTAGATGAAATGATAATCCAATTCCATACCCTTTTGTCAGAGTATATTCTATAACTTTATAGTTATAAAACATTATAAAAGGTATTTCTAACTTTTCTACATCTATTACACAAATTTCAAACCCAAATTCGAACTCAGTTTCTTCCATGGCCACAATAACCTCAATTTACTCCATTTTAAGTCTAGGTATATCATCCAATGAGAAGATTTGCTAGTGCTTTTTCAGAGTGATGTTATCAGAGTTTCAAGATGTAAGACCCTTCTAAGGTGGAGCAAGTAACATACTAGAAGTCGTACTATATTTAGACTTTGAGAGGTACTGAGGGCAGCCCTGAGTTTCCACTAAGCTACAGTGGTGCACAGGACGATGAAGTCATCACGGACAACATGAATTACTGTGATTGTACCAATTTACAAGTCACTGCTTTACCAGCCTTCTGTATATTCACTTTTGTCATTCCCCAATCTGACTTCAACTCCAGCAGAACTGCTCAAAGTCATTAAGAATCACATGACTTAATTCAATCGCATTCACCTTAATCTCATCAGGCTTTTCCCCTCCTCCTCCCTCAACTTGTGACTCTGACATTCATGTTCTCCTCCTTCCTCTCTGGACAATCCCTTTCGGTCTCCTTTATTGCCCCCTCCTCTCCTTTTCTATCTAAACTTTAATGTTGGTGTGCCTCAGAACTTTTTTCATCTAGCAGTCTAACAAGATTTCACATATTCCATCATTCAACAAATATTAGAGCCATTCCTATGCGGTAGGCTCTGAATTCCAGCGGAGGTCACATTCCTCTGTTGCTCCAGAGTGGTCATCCCAATTTCAGAAGCTGCTCTGGGACACCAAGGAAGCCTCCTGGGGTGGAGAGCTCCCACTCACATGCTCTCACAGCAGAAGCTACCCTCATGACCACTGCGTAAATCCCTTAAGTGCTGGGCCAACACCGCCCAGTACAGGGCAAGATCCACCTTCTAGTGTCTGCTCTATCGGGGAGCGGGGGAGTTTCACCAAAAGAAAGGTATTTCAGGGCCCCACCGCCAGAGATTTGATTCATTTTCTCTACTGTGAATGGGGTCCCCGGAACGTCGTTTTTAAAATCTCTTCAGATGAGTCTGACGATCAGGCTTAGGATCTATGTCCCCATCCCCGCGAATGAACTCAGCTGATTTCCCAACTGCTACCAAAAGGATGAAGGGCAGGGACGGTTATTTTCATTACACAAAGGTTCAGGGAGGGCAAATGACTCGCAAAGCCACACAGCTTAGAAAACCAGCGGCGCAGGGACTAGACCCCAGGCCTCCTAACCTCCAGTCCGGCTTGGCGTTCCCCACACAGGAAACCCCGGGCCTCCCGCGCTGAGGTCCCTTCAGCCGGCTGCCCGCCCCGAAGCCTCCACCAGCGGCGGGGAGGCCGCGCTCTCCGAGAGACGCGGGACGTGAAGGCCAGCGAGCGCCTTCGGAGGCCGCTCTGCGCCAGGCCTTCCCCTTTCCCAGCCCAGCGCAGAGGAAGCCGCGGGGTCGGGAAGGAAAAACGCACACAGGCTGGAGCCCCAAGACGTTGCCGCCCACTCACCGCAGCTTCTAGTTTACGGGGCAGCCGCCTTCACCGCTGAGGCTGAAACCGACTTCCGTTTTCCTGCTCCAGGAAATAGCTACTGACTCTGCCTTTGATTGGCTACAAGAGCTGTCCTTTAAGTGAGGTTGTAGTCCCGCCTAAGACCGAGCACTTGCTATTGCGCCTGCGTATATTCTCCGCCCCGCCCCCGCCGCCCCGTGGTGGTTTTTGCTGTGTGTCTGTACTTTCAATCAATAAAAGTAGCAGTTAGTAGCTCCATTCCTTTTGTTTCTCTTTTTCTTTCTTTCTTTCTTTCTTTCTTTCTTTCTTTCTTTCTTTCTTTCTTTCTTTCTTTCTTTCTTTCTTCCTTCCTTCCTTCCTTCCTTCCTTCCTTCCTTCCTTCCTTCCTTCCTTCCTTCCAATTCATAAAATTAAACAGGATACCATATGCCTTACATAAAAATTCGAAAATGCAGATAAGCAGGTATTTTTTAAAATTATATCAACTCTAACCCCAAATAACGTTTAAAAAATGACATTGGACTCTAATTATTCGCTGTTTATATGTATATTTTTAAATATGGAAAATATTTTTGAACATAACTGGAGATCAGTAGTATATTCTGAATTTCTGTTTCTTCACCGTCCATTCACTCTTATTTTCATTTAGGAATTCAGAGACTTCTATTATAAGATATGCAGGCAACAAATTACCAAGTTTAAAAAAATTAGACTTGAAGGTTTCTTTTGGAGGTTATTTTCGTAAGTGTCATAAATTTCTAAATTCATGGAAGTCTTAACAAGAGCATGTTACACATTAAAAAAAACTGTAATTCTGGTAAAAGTTCTCAGCTTTACCACCTTAAAAATAAGCCTTAACTTCATTTTTTAAAACTTATGGAAAATACCAAACATATTCGAAAGTAGAGAGAACAGTATATTCATCACCCGATTTCAACAATCATCTATCCACAGACATCATTTCATCTCCAAATCTTTCAGCATGCTTCTTCAAAAATTAAAAGCTCAATTTTTTTTGCATAACCACAAATCATTGTCTCATTTTAAAATAAATTGATACTTATTTAATATCATCCAATATTATGTCAGTATTCGAATTCTGATAGTCTCAGGTTCCAAATAAAGTCTATCCTTTCATACTGGCTGATGCGTCTTTTAATTACCTTTTAATCTATAGGTTCCTTTCCCCCATCTCACCTCCGAAACACACACACACACACACACACACACACACACACACACACCAATTTATTCATTGAAGAAATCCATGCACTTTTGAGCATACCCCAATTAGGCTTTTCTTTCCCCCACAGACACCATTATGTCCTACTCCAGTGGCTTTGAATGGTCATTCCCAGTCCTCATTTTACTCCATCAGCCACAGTTGGCACATTTCATCATCTGAATTGCCCCAGGACTCAGTTCTTGAACCACCTCTCAGTCAGGTATCACCTAGATACCACTCTGGAACACACTCTTCTCTGCACTGCAGACCCCCATATCCAACGCTATTAGACATCTTTATTCAATTGCGCTTCTCCCAGTCGCAAAGGCTCAAATCTCAGGAGTCATCTTTTTCTCCTTTTTCTACATACTCCACCAAAACTACAATACCAGCCTTTTGTCTTAGTTCTATTTAAAAATAAATAAATCCCAAATATGACTAATTTTTACCATCCCCACTGCTACGGTCCTAGTCCATGCCACCCTTACCTGGACTTCTGAAATAGCTTCCACTTTTGTCCTCTTTTGGATTATTTGCCACGCTGTCTTAAAATATGAGAATGATCTTATAATTCCTCTATTTAAAATTCTGCAAGGCTTTCTATCAGTTTTGGAATAAAATCTGATGTCCTTCCCATGGCCTCCATAAGGCCCTAGAAATTTGTCAACCATACTCCTGCCTCAGGCCATTGCATTTGCCTGGAACTCTCCTTCTGTAGATATTCACGTGCTTCACTTCCTCACTTCACTCCATTCTCTGGTCCGATGTGAAGTTCTTTCTGGGCCACTTCATACAAAATAGCACAACCCCAATCATTCTCTTGGGGAATGTCCCCAAACCCCTCCTACCTTCATAGAATTTATCTGAAACAATCTTATGTAGTATATTTATTTGTTTATTTTTTATTGTTTTTCTTCCCCATCAAAATACCAGTTTTACGAGTAGGGGACCTTTGTCTGTTTCCTTCATTGCTGTGTTCTCAGAACCTTGAACAGTGCGTGAAATTGGCAAATACTCAACGAATATTTATTGAATAAGTGATGAAATGAATATAATCGTGATTTTCAACTGAATTCATAATGTGACTTTTTTTCTTTCTTTTTTTTTTTTTTTTTTTTTTTTTATTATAGACGGGATTTAAATATTGCTGAGGCTGGTTTCTAACTCCTGAGCTCGAGCAATCCTCCCACCTCGGCCTCCCAGAGTGCTGGGATTACAGGTATCAGCCACCATGCCCGACCCGTAATTGTATGTTTATATGAGAAACTTCCGAGCAGTTTTCTAAAGAGGCTATATTATTTTTCATTTCTACCAGCAATCTATGAGAGCTATAGTTGCATCCTCAGTCTGCACTTGGTACCGCCCTTTTTATTTTTAACTTTTTGCCATTCTAATAGCTGTGTAAAGGTTTTAATTTGCATTTCCTTAGTGCTATGTATCTTTCATGTGTTTATTTGCCATATCTATCTTTTCTTTGGTGAATTGTCTGTTCAAAATCGTGCCCATTTTTTAATTGGTTTGTTTGTTTTCTTACTGTTGAGTTGTAAGTGTATATATATACAGACATACACACACACAGACTCTGAATATAAGTCCTTTAACAAATATGTGTTTTGTAAATATTTTCTCCCAGTCTATGGCTAATCTTTTCATTTTCTTAAAAGGGTCTTTCAAAGAGCAGAAGTTTTCATTTTGATGAAGCCACGGTTATCAATTGTTTTCTTTTATGGCTTATACTTTTTGTGTCTTACCCAAGAATCTTTGCCTAACCCAAGATCACAAAGATTTTTCCTCTTTTTTCTTCTGTAAATTTTACTTTTAAGTTTCACATTTAGATCTATGATCCTTTCTGAGTTAATTTTTGTATATGGTGCAGGTAAAGGTGGAGATCCCTTTTATTTATTTATTTTGGCACATGGAAATTCATTTGTTCCAGAACCCAATTGATTCTGTTGGTTTTACTCCCTCTGTCATTGGTAGACAGGTTTCTAAATAATCTCTTAGCTCCTGTTAGTCTATTACTTTGTACTCTGTGGCTTGTTGATCAGTCCAGGCAGAAGAATTGGAAGATAACAAATAAAAAATTTTATCTCTAGCCTCTGCTTCTTCCTGTCATGTGATTTTTAGCCACTCCCATACTGTATATTGTTTAAGCAATCAATGCACTCTGGGTGAGAGTCATCACTAATGCATTTGTTCTTCAGTCTCCAGTAGAGTTTCAATTCCTAATCACCGTTGTTATTGTTGTTGTTGTTGCTTCGTGAGTGCTAACGACCTCATCACTAACAGCAATCTCAACCACTCAGATCTTTGTATGACAGATGGGAGGGGTGGGTGCTTGTGGTTTGCTTTCCCAGCAACATGTTTTCTTACCACCAGAGGGCAGCAGTAACCCCGGCATTGAGGAATGATCCCCAGTTTAAACTTTTCCAGCAGAAGGATTTGTGTTTCACCTATGAGGGTCCCATTAAGGGACATTGTCAGTTATCTCTTGCAGGCTGAGGAATTTAAAATGGATTTAGAATCCTACAAAAAGGCAAGTAAGCGCTTTTGGATTATTTGTTGTAGCTGACACTGTTAGAGTCTACATTGACATTGTTACGTGGAATTTTACCATAGAAAAAAATAACCGTGCCATTGTCATGTCTGTTTTTTGAATTATCACAAAACTTACCCATTTTATTGATTGACTGATTGATTTTCTACACAATCTCAAAAGGATATAAAGGATATGGGCTATATCCTACCCATTTAATGTCTCTCTTTAAGGTCCATCTCAAATGTGACCTCCAAAAGTTTCTCCAAGTTCACTCAAATAAAAGTTATCTCTGTCCTCACTCACAGCCTCTTTTCTTTACTTCTTACAGCACTTCTCTACCTTAAGTTGTAATTATGCACCTCCCTTATTTCTGTGGCTGTAGTTAATTAAGTTCCTGTCTCATGTGAGCATCAGCTCTGACAATCCCCGGCATTGCCTTGCACATACCCTACACTGAACACATTTTTGTTGAAAGTTGGACATCGAGCAAAAGCAAAATAAAGAAGAAAAAAACTACATGTTTCCCGAATGGCAAGTATGTACAAATATGAGCTACCTGCTTTCAGTATAGCTTCACATCAGGAGCAAGAGTAAGAGGAGGTGTGCAAAACACGTGCCTCAAGGTGCAAAATTAAGGGAGCAGCAAAACTCAGTAATCGAGATAAATAATATCTGAATGCAATATTTTAAAAATAAAAAATTAAGGCCAAAATCCATGGGGGAAAAAATATTACATTTTTTTTTTTTTCAGATACGGGATTTTGCTCTGTTGTTGCCCAGGCTAGAGTGCAGTGATGTGATCACAGCTCACTGTAACCTTAAGTGATCAAGTGATCCTCCCACCTCAGCGTCCTGAGTAGCTAGGACTATAGGCAAGCACTCCCCATGCCCAACTAATGTTTTTATTTATTTGTTTGTTTATTTATGCAGAAATTGGAGTCTTTCCTATGTTGATCTGGCTTGTTTCGAACTCTCAGCCTCAAGCGATTCTCCCACCTTGGCCTCCCAAAGTGCTGGGATTACAGGCGTGAGCCACTGTGCCTGGTCTACTATTCTATTTTATTTTCCTTTCTGAAATTTTATTAGATTTATGGAGTACAAGTTGAATTTCATTACATGTATTTATTGTAGTGAAATCCGGGCTTTTGGTGTACCTGTCACCAGATTAGTAGTTCACATACCACCATTTAAAGAGAGGCCCTTCCATGCAACTCTAACGTTCAAAGACCAGAATTATTTTCCTGAAGGCCTGGGTGGCAATGCCGTCTTAGACAAGTTTTTTTAGACTTTGATGTGTGTTCATTTTCTAAAAATTCATTAATTCATCCAATATTTATTGCTCACCTACTAAATGCCAGCTACTGTCCCACATGCTGTAGATACAGAGGCAAAACAGATTGCAAGCCCAGGTGCTACCTCTCTGCAGTTACCTGAGAAAGTCTTTACCTACTTGGTTCCACGCTGCTTTAGGTCCAAGATGAACTGCTCTTAGAACCTTGGGCCTTCGACAGAGACAGATTTTATGAATTCGAACTCCTACAGGTTCCTTTATCCCATACAGACTCCAGTCTGTGACTTGTACAGGATTTTCTGTCTTCCTGGTAAGTCTCCTTGCCTGTGTCTCCTGCCAACTCTGCCATCTGAATTCCTGTTTGTCCTTCAACATGTGTTAACCTGGGCTGAGAAACCCTCCAATTCTATCAGGGTGGATCAGAGTGGATAAGAGCTGAGATCCAGGAGCTCTAGGTTCAGCCAGTCTGATGGGCAGTCTCAGGCAAGCCACATCTCCTCTCAGTAAAATGAGACTCAAGTGAAATCAGTGGCCCCTAAGTCATGGAAATGCTTTCCAGGTGTCCCCTGAGGCAAAAAAGAGCCAAGCTGGTGGGGATTCAGGCTGCTCACACTGTCCGCCTTTGAACCAGAGCACCCTCACCTTCATCTCTTCTGTTTACTAGGTTTCAGTTAAGATTTTATATTTTTTAAAAATTTTTGAAGAACAAGATGTACCAGAAGTTTGATAACCACTGAATCAGGTGATCTCCAAATTTCTTTGAGATCTGACATTAATTAGCTCTATTAGCATCTCCCTATAGATGTATGATTTATTATATGCAAGTTAGAGATAGCAATCTCACAGATTTCAAAGAGCATTTGAAGAGTCATGTCCAATGGGGGGGAAACTTTTCTTCCCAAGGGCTGAAAAAAAAATGTTCTGTAATTATATAACCAGTCTACCTTATAAACGGACTTTATTTTTTAGAGCAATTTTAGATTAACAGCAAAATTGAGTGGCAAGGGCAGTTCCCATACACCCCCTCCTCACACATGCTCACACATCCCATTCAACATCCCACCCACCCCTACCATCTACCTGACACCACAGTGGTGCATTTGATGTCGAAGAACCAACATTGACACATCGTTAGCAACTAAAGTCTATAGCTCACACTAGGGTTCACTCTTGGTGTTGTACATTCTGTGAGTTTTGACAAACATATAATGACATGTATCCACCATTATAGTATCACAGAGAATAGTTTCACCACCCTAAAAATCTCCTGTGTTCTAGGGAAGTCAACCCTCCCTCCCACCAAACCTGGAAATCATTGATGTTTTTATTGTCTTTTTATTTCCATCCAGAATTATACAGTAAATAGCCTTTTCTGATTGGCTTCTTTCACTTAGTAATATGCATTTAAGGTTTCTCCATTTTTTTGTTTGGCTTCATAATTCATTTCTTTTTGTCACTTAATAATATTCTATTGGATGTATCACAGTTTATCCATTCACCTAACGAAGGACATCTTGGTTGCTTCTCAGTTTTGGCAATTGTGAATAAAACTGCCATAAGCATCCATGTGTGAGTTTTTGTGTGGACATAAGTTTTCAACTCATTTGGGTAAATACCAAGGAACATAATTGTTGGATCATATGGTAAGCGTAAGTTTAGTTTTTGTAGGAAATTACCAAACTGTCTTCCAAAGTGGCTGTACCATTTTGCATTCCCATCAGTAATGAATGAGAGTTCCTGTTGCTTCATATCCTCAACAGCATTTGTTGTTGTCAGTGTTTTGGATTTTAGTCATTCTAATAGGTATGTATTGACATCTCATTGTGGTTGTAATTTGTTAATGACATATGATATGGAACATCTTTTCATATGCATATTTGCCATCTGTATATTTTCTCTGGTGAAGCGTCTGTTCATATCTCTTGCCCATTTTTTAATCATGTTGTTCATTTTCTTAGTGTTGAGTTTTAAGAGTTATTTGTATAGTTTGGATAGCAGACCTTTATCGGATATGTCTTTTGCAAATATTTTCTTCTAGACTTTGGCTTGTATTCTTATTTTTCTATTTTTTTCTTTCTTTTTACTTTGTTTTTGTTTTTGTTGTGTTTTGTTTTGTTTTTGATCTTCTTTTCTTTTCACCCAAACCTCACATTTGCAAAATAATCAGACTGCACATGCAGCTTTCAAATGAGGTGTCAGAAATTAAAGCAATTCATCACAGGCTCTTCTCATTCCCTTGACAGTGTCTTTCATGGAACAGAGAAGTTTTTCTTTTCTTTTTTTTTTTATTTCTTTGTTTGTTTTTTGATACAAAATCTCACTCTGTTTCCCTGGGTAAGTGCAGTGGCATCATCACAGCTCGCTACAACCTCAAACTCCTGGGCTTAATCTATTCTCCTGCCTCTCCCTCCCCAGTAGCTGGGAATACAGGTGTGCACCACCATGCCTGGCTAATTTTTTCTATTTTTAGTAGAGACGGGGTCTTGCTTTTGCTCAGGCTGGTCTCGAACTCCTGAGCTCAAACAATCCTCCTACCTTGGCCTCCCAGAGTGCTAGGATTACAGGAGTGAGCCACTGCGCCTGGCCCAGAGTGTTTTAATTTTAATGAATTTCAGCTTATCAATTTTTTCTTTCATGGATCATGCCTTTGGTGTTGTATCTAAAGACCGATTGTCAAACTCAAGACCACCTATATTTTCTCTTATGTTATTTTCTAAGAATTTTGTGGTTTTGCATTACATTTAAGTCTATGATCAATTTTGTGTAAATTTTTGTGAAGAGTGTAAGTTCTGTCTTAGATTTAGTTTATTTCTATGCGTGTCTAGTTGGATTCATTGCCATTTGTCAAAAAGACTATCCTTTCTCCATTGAACTGCCTTTGCTTGTTTGTCAAAATCAGTTGACTATATTTGTGTGGGTCTATTCCTGGGCTCTCTAATCTCTTCCATTGATCTGCTTGTCTATTCTTTCACTAGTACCACACTGTCTCAGTCACTGCAGCTTTGTATTAAGTCTTGAAGTCTGGCGCTGTCAGTTCTCTGACTTCGTTCCTCTCTTCCAATATTGCATTGGCTATCCTGGGTCTTGTGCCTCTCCATTTAAACTATAACATATAAAATCAGTCTGTTAATGTCCATGAAATAACTTGTTGGGTAAATTAAAATTTTTAATTAGAGGTATTTGTAGATTCAAAAATGATACAGGATGTTGAACATCTTTTCATATGCTTACTTACCATCTGTGTATCTTCTGTATAAAATTTTTAATTTGTGGTATTTGTAGATGTACTTGTAGGAAATACTGCAAATAAATCTCTTGTACACCTTGCCCAGTTTACCCCAATGGTAATATCTTGCAAAACTTCAGTACAATATCACAACCACGATATTGATGTAAATATAGTCAAGACACATACCATCTACAAAAGAGTCCCTCAGGATGCCCCTTCATATCACATCTGCTTCCCTCTTGCCCCCAACCTCTTCTTAACCTCTGGCAACCACTAATCCTTTGTCCATTTCTATAATTCCTTCATTTCAAGAGTGTTATATAAATGGAATCAATCAGTATGTTAATTTGGGGGGATGACTTTTCTCAGTCAGTATAATGCTCTGGAGATTCATCTAGATTGTTGCATAGATAAGTAGTATATTCCTTTTTTTTTTTTTTCTGAGCAGTATTCCATGATAGGGATGTACCATAGGATTTTTGAAGGTTGTTTGTGTTGTTTCCAGTTTATGGCTATTACAAAGCTTCTGTAAACATTTGTGTGCAGGTTTTTATGTGAATATAAGTCTTCATTTCTCTGGAATAAATGCCCAGAGATGCAATTGCTGAGACCTGTGATAGTTGCATGTTTAGTTTTAAAGAAACTATCAAATTATTTTCCAGAATGGCTGTGTAACTTTACATGCCCATCACCAATGTATGAGTGATATAGTTTCTCTGGATCTACACCAGCATTTGGTGTTGTTCTTAGTTATTATTTTTATCTGATTATTAATCATTCTGATAGGTTTATAGTATGATCTCATTGTGGTTTTAATTTGCATTTCCCTAATGGCTAATGAGACTGAATATCTTCTCATGGGCTTATTTACTATCTGCGTATCCTGTGGTAAAATTTCTCTTCATATCTTTTGCCCATTTTCTAATTGAATTGTTTGTTTTTTTAATGTTGAATTTTGAGATTTCCTTATATAATCTAGATACTAGTTTTTTGTGGGATATGTGGTTTGGAAATATTTTCTTTTGTTTTTAGCTTGTTTTTATTCTTTTACTAGGATCATTTAAAGAGCAAAAGTTTTTTATTTTGATGAAGTCTAATTTATCATTTTTTCCCTTTATGCATTATGCTTTTGGTATTAGGTCTAAGAACTTTTCTTTTCTTAGTCCTAGATCCCAAAGATTATATTCTATATTTTCTCTATGTGTTTTATAGTTTTACATTTTATTTTAAAAAGTCTGTGATCAATTTTGAGTTCACTTTTTTACCTTTTTTTTTTTTACTTTATTTTTTTCAGTTAAAGACACAAAAAGGAATAAGTTCACTTTTTAAAACTGTGGTGTAAGACTAGGTCAAGGTTTATTGTTTTGCTTATGGATGTCCAATTGCTCCAGCGCCATAGGTTGAAAGGCTATCTTTCTTCTATTCAATTTCTTTTGTACCTTTATAAAAAAATCTATCAGCCACATTTGTATGGATCTATTTCTGGATACTCTATTGTGTTCCATTTAGCCACCTGTTTTATCTCTCCACCCATACCACACATCCTTGCCTATTAAAGCTATATAATTGGTCCTGAAGTTAGGTAGATTGATTCCTCCCACGTCATTCTTCTCTTTCACAATTGTTCTATTTCCATTTCTTAAAAATTTTAGAATAATCTTTGTTTATATCTACAAAATATCTTGGTGGGATTTTTGTAGAAATCAAGTTAAACCTATATATTAATCTGGGGAAAACTGACATTTTTACTATGTTGCAACTTCCAATGCATGAACTCGATCTGTTTCCCCATTTACTTAGATCTTCTTTAATTTCTTTCCTCAGTGTTGTGTGGAATCAGCATATAAGTCCAGAACAAGTTTCGTTTTTTTAGATTTACACATAAATATTTCTTTTTTGAACAATTGTAAATGGTATTGTATTTTTAATCTTGGTGTCCATGTGTTCATTGGTCGTATGTAGAAACAATTGATTTTGTATCTTGCAAGCTTACTGAACTCAATTTATTAGCTCTAGGAACTTTTTTGTAGATACCTTGGGATTTTCTACACAGACAATTATGTTATCTACAAATAGGGATAGTGTTATTTCTTCCTTTCTAATCTGTATGTATTTTATTTTACTTTCTCATCCATTGCACTGCCTAAAACTTCTAGCATTATGTTGAATAAGAGTGCTGAGAGTAGATACCCTTGCCTAGTTCCTGGTCTTAGGGAGAAAACATTCAGTCTTTCATTGTTAAGTATAATGTTAGCTGTAAGTTTTTTGTAGATTCTCTTTATCAAATAGAAGAAGTTCTCTCTAATTCTAGTTATGTGAATGTTTTTTATCATGAATGGGTTTTGAATTTCTTCACTTACTTTTTCTACATCAATTGATATGATCGTGTGGTTTTTCTTCGGTAGTCTCTTAATATGGTGGATTATACTGATTACTGGGGAATGTTGCAGCAGTCTTGCATCTCTGGAATAAACTCCACTTGTTCATGGTGTGTAATTCTTTTTATAAATTACTGAATTTCATTTGCTAATATTTTGCTAAAGATTTGTGTGTCCATATTCATGAGGGAGTTTAGTCAGTTTTCTTTTTTTTATACTATCTTTGGTTTTGGTATCAGGATAATACTAGCTTCATAATATGAATTAAGAAGTGTTCTCTCCTCTTCTATCTTCCCAAAGAGATTGTGTAGAATTGGTGTTAATTCTTCCTCAAACAGTTGGTGGAATTCTCCATTGAAACCATCTTGGCCCAGAGATTTCTTTAAGGGTAATTTCAAAATTATGGTATCAATGTCTTCAATATTAGTTATAGGTCAATTCAAATTATCTATTTCATATTGGGTAATTGTGATAGTCTGTGTTGTTTGAGGGATTAGTCCATTTTATCAAAGTTGTCAAATTTGTGTGTGTAGAGTTATTTGTGGTATCCCTTGTTATCCTTTTGATGAAAGCAGGGCTTGCGGTGATATCCCTGGTTTCCATCTGTGATACTGGTAATTTGTGTCCTTTCTCTCTTTGTCTATTTTGCTACAGGTTTGTCAATTGTATTGACCCTTTCAAAGGACTAGCTCTTTGTTTCATTTATTTTCTCTATTGTTTTATCATTTTAAATTTCACAGTTTTTCTTTTTTCTTTTTCTTTTTTTTTTTTTTTTTTTTTAGGCAGAATCTCAGTCTTGTTGCCTGGGCTGGAGTGCGGTGGCATCCTCATAGCTCTTTGCAACCTCAAATTCCTGGGCTCAAGCGATCCTCCTGCCTCAGCCTCCCAGAGTGCTAGGATTATAGGCATGCGCCACCACACCTGGCTAATTTCATTGATTTCTGCTCTTATCTTATTATTTTATTCTTTCTATAGGCTTAGGTTTATTTTACTTTCTTTGAGTTTATTTTTCTCTTATTTTTCTAGGTTCTCCAGGTAGGGGCTTACTTGCAGATTTGGGATCTTTTCTCTTTTTTAGTGTATGCATATACTGCTATAAATTTCCCTCTTTACACTGCTTTAGCTGTGTCCCACAAATTTTGATATGATTTTCATTTTTATTCAATGTATTTTTTATTTCCATTTAGACTTTCTCTTTGGCCCATGGATTAGTTAGAACTGTGTTATTTAGATTCTATTTGGAGAGTTCCTCTTATCTTTTTGTTATTGATTTCTAGTTTAATTCCACTGTGATCAGAGAACATACTCTGTATGATTTTAATTCTTTCAAAGTTGTTGCAGTTTGTTTTATGGCCGAGGATATGGTCCTAGCATCTTGATACACATTCTGTGGTAACTTAAAGAAAATATGTATTCTGCTGTTGGTGGATGTATTAATAGTTTTCCATAAATGTTCACTAAATCCTATTGGTTGATAGTGTTATTGATATTATCTATGTATTCCCAATTTTCTGTCTAGTTGTTCTTTAAGTAGTCAAGAGAGGCATGTGGAGGTCTCCAACTACAACTGTGGCTTTGTTTATTACTTTCAGTTCTATCAGTTTTTGCTTCACATATTTTGTAGCTCATTTGTTTGGTTAATATACTTGTCATATTGCTATGTCTTCTCAGTCCTTTTAATGTCCCTTTTATCACTGTATAATATGCCTCTTTGTGGTAATTTTCTTTACTCTGTAGTGTATCTTATATTAATATATTCCTTTCTCCTTTCCTTTGATTAATGTTTTCATAATATATCTTTTTCATTTTTACCTTCAATTTGCATATATTATATTTGTAGTGAGTTTTTTGGAGGTATGCTTTTTAGTCCACTCTGCCAATATCTGTATTTTAACTGGTGTATTTAGACCGTTTACTTTAATGTGACTACTAATATGATTATATATGCCATTTTATTTTTTTTCTGTTTTCTATGGTTTTTTGTTTCCATTTTCTTTTTCCTGCCTTCCTGTGGGTTACTTGAACAATTTTTTAGAATTCTGTTTTGATTTATCTATGTTGTTTCTGAGTATATCTCCTTTTTAACTTTTTTGATGATTGCGTTAGGCATTTCATTACATATACATAACTTTTCACGAATCTACTCATGTCACCATTTTACAAGTTTGAGTGAAATATAGAAAACTTACTGCCCTTTATGTCCCTTTACTCCCCCATATTTATAATGTAATAGCCTTAGATATTTTCTTCACAAACATTTGGAATCAATCAGATAGTGTAATAATTTTTACTTCACCTATCAAACATAATTTAGAAAACACAGAAGAAGAAAAATCTATTGTATTTTCCCATATTTTTGCTTACTGTGTACTTTCTTCCTTCATCAACTTCCAAGATCCTCCCCCATTCTTTTAACTCATTTTCTTACTGTTTGTAGAACTTCCTTTAGCAATTCACTTAGGATAGGTCTTCTGGTGACGATGTTTCTTTGTTTTTCTTCAGCTGAGAATGTCCTGATTTCCTCTTTATTCCTGAAGAATACATTTGCTGGGCATGGGATTTCAGGTTTTCTTTCAGCACTTGAAAAATGTCATTCCATTTCCTTCTGTTTTCCATGGCTTCCAATGAGAAATCCACTGTCATTTAAATTTATTTCCCCAATAATTATAGTGTCATTTTTCTCTGGCTACTTTCAAATTTTTGTTTGTTTGTTTGTTTTCATAGTTTAATTATGATTTGTCTTAGTGTGAATTTTGGTGTTCACTCAGCTTCTTGAATCTGTAAGTTTATGTCTTTTTAGACATAACTTTAGAGTTTTCAACCATTATTCCTTCAGCCTGGCCCTTTCTTCTCTTCTTCCAGGACTCTCATTGTTACTGAAAACTCAACACTTGTCCACGAGGCCAAATCAGAGGAAGGACAAGTCTCTTTGGGGAGGAAGAAAGAAATTTATTACCTTTGCTGGCAAAGGGAAGAAAAAGGCAGACTATCATCTCAAAATCCAGATTTTTCCTGAACATAGGCAGAAATACAGACCTTTTAAAGGGAAGGTTCTCAGCTTCGGGCAATTACTGTGGTTAGCTATTCTAATCATCCCATCTTTGTCTCAAAAGACAAAGCCTATGAACTCAGACAGCAGCCCACCTGGTGGTCTGGCACCACCTGGGATAAGAACAAAAGGCTTTCTCCCTGTTCCTCCCTACCACTGTCCTGAGTCAGGCATGCAGATTCAGTTCTCCAGAGACAGAAAATATTTTTGCCTTTTTTTTTTTTTCAGGCCATTCCCTCTGTTACATATTCCCCACTCTTAATATTTCCCTTCCATGTCTATGGGAGGAGGGGTGACCACTCCTCTGTTACATGAGGACACAATGTTAGATCTTTTGTTGTAGTCCCACAAGTCCCTAAGGCTCTGTTCATTTTTTTCCAGTCAGTTTTCTCTGTGTTGTTCAGACTGGGTAGTATCTATTATTCTCTCTTTCTGTTTATTGATTCTTTTCTTTTTCTCCTCCATTCTGTTGTTGAGCCCAACCACTGAAGTTTCTATTTTTTCAGATATTACATATTGTTATAAAATTTACATTTTGTTCTTGTTTTCATCTTCTATTTCTTTGCTGAAGATTTCTTTGCTGAGGATTTCTATTTTTTTTTCATTTGTTTGAAACATATTCCTAATTCCTTTTTCATGGATGTTTTAAAATCTTTGTGAAAGAATTTTAACACCTCTGTTATCTTGCTGTTGTCACTTAGGGGAGGCAAAAGCTTTTGCCCCCCTAAAGTTTGTTGAAAAAATCATTGACATAAGATAGATTGATTAATAGGAGGAAAAAGATACAAATTTATTTTATTGAGTGCGTATATACAGGACACCTCAGAATGAAAATTCAACTCCTTGATGAGTTCAGAGGTTTTTAAATAATGGGGACTTAAGAGCAGAAAACTAGGTTTTGGTAGGGAAAGAAGAGGAGGCTTGACCAGCTAGCAAATGTGGTCTTGTTATGTAAATAAAACCTTACAGCCCTCAGAGGGAATAGATGCTAAATGTTTCTTTTCAGACCTTTAAAGATGCCAGACTCTCAGTTAATCTTTTCTGTTGGGAAAGGAAAGACCTGGCTGCAATCTTTACAGATGTAGAACCACTACCACCCACCACCACCACCACCAAAAGACAGCTTCGCAGTGTTACTTCTATCTGTGAGACTCATGGCAGCCATCTCAAAATATGTCAAAGAAATATAACTTGGGGTAAAATATTTCTAATTTCCTTCATCACCTATAGATTGTCTTTTTTCATTTGATTTTAGATCCTCCTATTTTTTGACATGACAAGAGATTTTTAGCTGAAGTCTGGACATTCTAGTATTATGTTAAGAGACTCTGGATTTTATTTAAACTGACTTTTGACAGGTTTCTTCTGATACTACCCCAGTAGAGGATGGAGAAGTCCAGGTTCCCCACTTGGCCCTCAAAAGTGCATGACCACTGGTCAAGGGAGGGAGTTCCAGGTCCCCATAGGGTCTCCACCAGCTGTGGGATGAAAGTGAAAATCCTGGCTCCTTACTTGACATTCTCTGATACCACCCAGCGGGGGAGTTGGAGGACTTGTTATAACTTCATAAGGATGTTAGTGTAGACTGTTACTCAGCTTTTGCTGACATGGGTAAGGGTGGGGCCACACTTTTTTTTCCTGTGGTGTTTGGCTGAAGTAGAGTAGTTATTGCCTAAAAGTTCTCTGTTTTTCTTAGCTGCCCCTCTCCTGGTCCTTTGGCTAGAGAGATTAGGTTTCTGTTGGGGCTTTTTCTTTTTTTGGATTTCCAGCTTCTTCAGCTCTAAGTCTGGGATATATGAGGAAACACACACATACACACACACACACACACACACACACACATGGAACTAACTACCATGTTGTTCCTCAGTTCCTGAGGTTCCTAGCTGGTCTGTCTTCTTCTCTGCACCTTTCAAGACTTCTGATGTTTCTTTTATATATAATGTCCAAGATCTTTAGTTGTACTGAGCAGGAGAAATATGGAAAAATATGTCTACTCCATCTTTCTGGAAGCAATAAGCAGCAAATTATCAAGGTAATGGATAATTTTTTATTTTAATAATTTAATTATTTAATATTTAATAATTTAATTTTTTATTTTAATTATTATAAAATAATTTTTTATTTCTACATGTTTTAAATTTTCTAAAATAAACATGTTATTTTTGCAATAAGCAAATGTACTTAATTTTAAAATTATTTCAGTTCAAAATTATATATGCCACATTATACCCTTACTGGCTATCATCAACTCTTTTCAAAGTTAGTGGAGTTTGAAAGAGGTGATTCCTTCAGCTTGTTACACTAAGACAGTATCACGAGTTTTATTCTCTAAGTCTCAGATTTTAAGATGGATTTTTGTGGGAAGAATGTTTATTAAGGAATGCCCTTAGGACCAGCCCCTGTAGAAGGGAAGGAGGTGAAAGAAGGAGTACACAAAGGGAGGAGTTGAGCTTTGATGCAGCCCCGTAGGAAGCTCTAGAGTTGGTCTGTGTTGGGCTAAGATGGCCAGACCTTCACACACTCAGTGTCACTCAGTCCTAGATGTGGGAAGTGGGAAGAGCATCACCTTAGATGACAGAGTTCTCTGCAGCTGACACAATTTCCAAACTCATTACCAGCTAAAAGCTGTCTGTGGGTGGGTCACATTCTCAGCAACTGGTCCTTCATTCAAGGAGTGTCTGGGTGGTGCATCACCATGTCCACCTCCCACGGATATTTCTAACAAGAAAGTGTCTTTGAAAACATCCCCTCTAATCTCATTTTATAGATCCTGCGGTAAAAGACAGGAAGTGACATAAGGTCAGATACTAATGACAACCTTCCCAAATATTTCTTCTTATGGCAACAGCAGTGACTTTTACAAAGTACAAGTCTCATCAAATCACTCCCCAACTTAAAATGTTTCAGTGGCTTCCCATTACTCCCTATTACTCCCCATTTCTGAGGACAGAAATCAAGTTCTTTACATGGACCTCAAAGCCTTACACAGCCTGTCTCTGTTACCGAAAACTCGACACTTGTCCATGAGGCCAAATCAGAAGAACGAGGACAAGGGTTCTGGAGAGTAGGAAAGAGATTTACTTTACTGGGAAGGAAGAAAAATGGTAGATCTTCTCTTCTCAAAATCCAAACTTCCTAAACATTCACAGAAATACAGAGCTTCTAAAGGATGGGTTCTCAGCTTAGGCAATTACTGTTCAACTACAATTGATGATTCTAATTATCCCATTTCCACTGAAGACAATCTCATGACCTCCATCCAGGACCTCCCTTTACCAGGTTGGGCAGGGCCATCTCCTGTTGCACAAATAAACAAAAGACTTACCCTTCCCCTCCCACCAACTGGCGTGAGGCAGGGATGCAGGCTTTAGTTCTCAAGAAGGAGTGGAGGATGTTTTAAAGAGACAGAAAATATTTTTGCCGTTTTTTCCAGGCCATTCCCTCTGTTACATATTCTGCTGTTCTCTCCAGCATCTCTCCTTCCATTCTTGCCCTGTCAGCCATGATAGCCTGCCTTCAATATTTTGAGGCACCTTGCTTCTTCCTACCATAGCACTGGTTTCCTCTGCTTGAAAGACTCCACTCCAACATGACAATCCCATGAGTGATTTTATACTGCTATTAGCAAAATATTCCTTCTTTATCTTTGCACTTATGTGTGTATACTAGACTTTAAGTTTGGGATACTGGTTAGTGTGGTGATCAATCATTCATTGCCTCATTGCACTTGCAGCAGCAGAATTGCTACCATGGTGATGAATACGGATGTTAAACATATTGGCTATTCTTTTGCACGACTAGGAAATAGTCAACAGAGCAAACAGACAATCTACAGAATGGGAGAAAATATTCACAAGCTATACATCCAATAAAGGGTTAATAACCAGAATCTACAAAGAACTAAAGCAAATCAACAAGAAAAAAACAAACAACCCCATTAAAAAGTGGGCAAAAGACATGAACAGAAGCTTCTCAAAAGAAGACAGACAAATGGTCAATAAACATGAGAAAATGCTTAACATCACTAATCATCAGGGAAATGCAAATTAAAACCACAATGAGATATCACCTTACCCCAGTTAGAAAGGCTTTTATTAAAAAGTCCAAAAACAATAGATGCTGGCTTGGATGCAGAGAGAAAGAAATGTTTATGCAGTGTTGGTGGGACTGAAAATTAGTACAACCTCTATGGAAAACAATATGAAGATTCCCCAAAGAATTAAAAGTAGGCCTACCATTTGATTCAGCAATCCCACTACTAGGTATTTACACAAAGGAAAAGAAGTCATTTTACCAAAAAGACATCTTCACTTAAATGTTTATCACAGCACAATTCACAATTGCAAAGATGTGGAATCAACCCAAATGCCCATCATTTCCTGTGTGGATTAACAAAATGTGGTGTATGTATACCATGGAATACTACACAG
>CAUYSK010045122.1:0-16337 GCA_963575035.1 Avahi laniger | reverse complement strand
ATGAAAGCAGCCATACTGCAGCCCACGGGAAAGTCCAAGCAGCCCCTAAGCATAACTCCCCTCCGCATGGCGCCACGTGACCAGCAGGAATCCCCCAGCTCCCGGCTTCTCCCTGGGAAGGGAAGGCCAGGACTGAACTGGTTGTTTGATTTTTTCTTGTTGATTTTCCTGAGTTCTAAATAGATTTTGGTTATCAGCCCTTTATCGGATGTGTAGCATGCGAAAATTTTCTCCCATTCTGTAGGTTGTCTGCTTGCTCTTGTGACAGTTTCTCTGGCTGTGCAGAAGCTTTTTAGAGACTGCAAACTCTTGAACCAGACAGCCTAGATTTGAACACTTGCTCTGCTACTTAAAAACCGCTGTGCTCTGTGTCTCCATTTCCTTATGGATATTCTAGTACTCATCTCCCAAGGTGAATTTACCATGAAGCAATTGGAGCTTTAACTTCAGGGCTCTACACATGTGTGAGGTCCTTTACAAACAAGGAGGAAATGAGGGCTAATTGGAAGCATTTTGTAGAAGTCATTTTTGGAAAATTAACTAAAGTTTCTTGAAAGAAAAAGAGCAATCCCAACACTCCAGTAATTTGTCATGGTATCTGTTCCCATTCAAATAAATATTTGCTTTTATACCAGTTTTTTGTGTTCCTAATTTTATATATTTTTTAATAAAGAGTGCTTGCATTAACTTGAGGGCCCACAAAATCTGGGCTCTCCCCTGCCTACCACTGAGAGTTTTTCTGAAGGTGAAAATATATAATATATTTTAGGTACTTAGAGCAGTGACTGCAACACAAGTAGACCCCAGGAAACATTAGCTATTATCATAAATAGGTTGCTTAAGAAGGATTATCATATCGATTAACCACATGATTTTGCCACAGGGAACCAGGTTTTCATGGCAGTGTCAAGTATTTCAAGCTTAATTCAGGGAAGTTCCTAATGTTCTCTCCAAACCGGAAACAAATAGAATGATTAGACCTATATTGATTGAAGTTCACTGCCATGTCATTAAGTACCTATTAGTTAAATGAGAATGCTCAAGTGACACGCTCCAATGACTACTTCCTAAAAATATCTTGGGCTCTTTTTTATTTTTGTAAGTATGAATTTAAATCTAAAAAACATTATTTAATATGATATTGATTGATAATATTAATTTATTATTCCCTCCCCTCCATTACCTGTGCTCTTAACTCTTAGTACTCCTCTTATATAGTTCCTGGATGGAATATTCATTTCTATTAACTTCTATAGTTCATATATATTTCTTTAGTTTTAAAATCTGCATAATTTATACAATCTTATCTTCTGGAACACCAGTTTAGTCTTTAACACTATCTGGCTATTATTTGTTCTGTGCATTGGATTATTATTTTTTAATCTCATAAATAATATAATTTCCTGAAATTCTTTTTTCCTATTTTTTATAATAGTTTCTTTTTATTTATAATTATGATTTAAATTCAAATCACTTGATATCAAATAATTTCATTATTTTATCTAAAATTTCTTTATTAATTTTGGTTTCCATATATACGTTTGAGTATGTGTGCACGTGTTTAGTTCAGATTCTTATTTTCATTTGTTTCTTTCCATGACATTTGTTTTCCATTATTTTATTGTAGGCTGTTTTTCTGTCCCATATGAAAGGATGGAGGAATAGGTTAAATAACTAAGGTACCTAATATTAGACTTTCCTGGAGTTATGGAGAATTGCTTCCTCAATTTTCTTTGATGTGGACTATTGACATCCTGTCTAGGGGAAACTTTTCTCGGAGAATGGACATATTAGTATATTTTATTCTTGGCTAACAGTGCTTTTCCTTGTTTCCACACCCTTATACTTTCCCACCATAATACAGTTTCTTGTAAAAATACTAGACACACATTAAGTTCTGCTTTGCTTCTCTCTCAGGCCCAAATATCATGACTAGGATCTATTCTTTGAGTGACTATACATATCCTTCAACTGCTAAGGCCTTGGGTCAAGAACATATTTCTCTGTAACCATCAGCTCAGAAAAGGAGGAAGGGATGGTATCCTTAATGAACTGCTGTGATGAGTAACGGTGGTAAATAATCTCCAAGACAGTCTCCAGTGAACCATGTCTCCTAGTATCCACAACTTTTTGTTTTCCCCTTCTGCAATGAACTTGGCCTGGCTCTGTGACTCACTTTATCCAATGGAATTCAGTAAAGGGAAGTTCTGCCACTTCTAGGCCTAAGCTTTGGGAAGGTCTGGCAAATTTATGCTTTTGTGCTCTTGGGAATGTTGACCTGCCATATAAGAAATTTGACTGCCCTACTGGAGAGAAGTTGTGTGGAGACCACACGGAGAAGCTACAAGGAAGAGAGGCTCTGAGACTACATAGAAAGGGAGAGAGGCTCAATCATCCTTGCATCCTCAGCTTAGTTCTTCATCTAGCCCCATTAATGTGTCAGACATATGAGTGAGGCATCTTAGACATTCTAGCCCAGTTGAACTTCCATATGATTGCAACCCGAACCGAAATCACATAGAACAGATAAACTGCCCAATCGAATCAGTCAGAACAGAGAATCACAAAAAAACAAAACAAAAAAACCCAACGATAACAATAAAACAATTGTTTTAAGCAACTATGCTTTTGAGTGGTATTTATTTTCTTACACTGCAGTATAGTTTTATTTTGAAGAGTCTCCAAAACTTACTTGAGGAGATCTTGTTTCTTCAGCTAAGTTTCCACTACTCTTTCCCTACCAATCTATAACCAGGCCCCTTCTGTTTCCCAGTTCTTTTTAAAAAGAGTGTCCTAGTGGCATTCTTTCTATCTTTCCTGAATTTAAATATAAATTTTATATATGTTTCACTAATTTCATTAGTACTGCAAGGCAAGGTCATAAATGTTCTCAGTTCACAATGTGAACTGGAGGTCAATATATAAATTACAATCTTCAATTATACAGATGAGGCAACTGACAATCTGGAAGTTTGAAAAGCTTACTTAAAGACATAATTACTCACATCTGGGATTGAAATTTTTTCCATAATATAATAAATACTATATCCAAGGGAAGTAAAAGTAGAAAGATACTATATTTGAAAACCATATTACATTAATTATACATATAATATTTATATACACATATATACATATTGGAGGTCATCCACCTCATCCCATAAGTGGCACACATTATATCCACTCATATTTATTTGTCATAACAAGCCATAAGTATCTAAACTAACTTCAAGAAAGAGTAGGAAAAAGTGAAGAAACTCATGAAATATCCATTGAGTACTGACTGCAGCACTGCTTGATAAAGTAGCCCCCTTGAATCACTTTGAAAAGACTCTGCCTGCTGAATATAGGATCTAGCAGAAATAAAATAAAATTCCTTACTAAAAAACTTAAGTGTGTATTCAATTTATCTATTGATCTCTTAAATTGTAATTTAGCATTCAATGGCTGTGAGTAGTTATGTCTTTAAGGACTACTTCTAGAACAGTATCACTCACTACATTTTTAAAAGTATTTTATGTTACTTAGAAGTAGCCACATCCTTTACTTATGTACATGAACGAATAGAGGTGCAAAAAGTCACAAAAGAGAATACTGCTCAGGTCAGGGAATGTATTGTGCCTCATCGCACTCTTAATCCTAGATGGCAACCTAGAAAGCCATGGGTTCAGGTGGCATAGTTTCAGGAAGGAAGACAGCTACTTGGCTACCTGATCCACAAAAGACTTTGCACAAATGAGAAATAAATTCTCATTCTGTTAAGCCACAGCACAACTTAGCATTAATATCCGTAATACAGGTATTCACTTGGCCAACGGGAAAACACATATAGTTATACATTACCAAGTTACGCGAATCAATTTACCTAATGGTAGGTCTTGCCACAGGCAGCATTATTCTGCCACTTGCTTTGACACTTTATCAAGCATCTTCTTGGATTCTCCTAGATAGGTAGGGACATGTCAGGTTTGTTCAAGAATTCTTTTGTGCTCTACTCCAATGGTATTAAACAGGGAGCCTACAAAATTCTCTAACTCAGTAAGAATCTGGCAGGGATGACTGACATGGATTTAGGGATGGAGGGACATGTCATAGCATTCTCCATTCCTATGAAATTCTTCCTACAAAAAAATCTCCTTAAGGACTTTTCAGATTTCTCTCAGATATGGTAGGCAGAGATGATGGTGATGAAACTAATTTGGCTACTAATTTGGTTTTTTCCTGCATCAATGTGTCTAGGGTATTCCTTCATAATGTTTGGACTCTTCCCTCCATTAATGTCAGCATTGAGTCTCAGTCGTAAATCAGAAGAGCATTTTTATTATTCTGTTACAAGTATTTGAGTAGGCAAACAGGATTTATTTAGCATTTTTATTATACAACCCAAATTTTAGAGCAGATGCAATATATTCTATTCTTTCATTTTTTTTCTTTCTTATTTTCTTTCTAATTCCTTTCCTTGTTTATCCCCAAACTCAAACTGATATATGGACAGTAGTTAACTAGTTTAGTGTATGTGGTTATGGAAACAAGTCCAGCTTTATTTCCCACACAGGAAACCCTGATCATTACTCAGTGACTGCTAAGAAACCACTTTTGAGGTCTGTACAAAAAGAAAATCAGTTACAGACTCTAATTCTAATCTAAAGTCAATGAGAAAACAAATTTTTGATGTAAATAAAGAAAAGGACTACATGCAAAGAAGAAAAAATAAGACTTAACAGGTAATAAGTATAGTACTTTTTCTGAAGCAGTCCTACTACCTAAATTCTGTATGTTGGGTTATATTTGAAGAAATTACTAGTTATCATTTAAGAGATCACTAGTCACCAGGGAGAAGTGAGGAGTGAGGAAGCAAAGAAATGGGCCTGGCAACCTCTAGGCTGTGGTTAGAACCACAGCCATGGTAACTCCCAAAACATTGAAGGTGTACTTGCCCATGAAATACTCCTTTTAATATGGCTTTCCTTGGCAGCCTCACCACCAAGACCATTCACACCGAGATAGAGATAGAGAGATGCAACCATGGAAGGAATGCTGAATACCAGAATTTCTAGAGGTGATTTCTTCTGATGAATGCTTCAGAAAGGAGCAGGACTAAGAGTGGACTGGGACTCTGTGTGAGACCAAATGGTGGTAGAATTCCCTAGGGACTCAAGTCATTACTTCCAGCTAGAAGGTACTGAAAAGCTATCTAGGTTCCTTAGCAAGGAATTATTTTACCACTTGATTTAAAAGAATATATTGAAAAACCAGCAATCTGTATGTGCATTAAAATGTTAAGAGAACTACATATCAGTATGATCACTGTGGTAGACAGCATAATGGCCTCCTGAAGATGTCCATATCATAATCCCCAAAACCCATTCCTATGTTATGTTGCATGGTAAAAGGAACTTTGCAGATATGATTAAGGACATTGAGATACAGATATTATCTTGAGTCGGCCAAATTTGATCATATGAATCCTTACAAGTGGAAAGGAAAGACAAAGGGAGGTCAAGGAGATGGCGGTGTGAGAAGGTATTACTTCCTATTACTCTATTGCTGGTTCTGAGATGTCAGACTGTACAAGGATCAGAGAAAGTCCTCTAGGAGATAAGGGAGGCCCTCATCTGAGGGCCAGCAAGAAAAAGTGAGACCTTCTCATTGAATTCTGTCAACATTTGAATGAGGAAAAAAAGAATTTTTCCCTTAGAGTCTCCAAAAAGTCATGTAGCCCTGTCATCACCTTGACTTTAATCTGATGATACCTGCATTAAACTTCTAACCTAATTTCTGGACCTACCCTGGACCAGAAGGAAACATGCTGCGCTAAAGGCAAAGACCCAGTCCTGGCAAGATTGGCCACCCGCTGACTAAAGAGCCCTGGGGCTTCGAATAAACATCAAACACAGCCAGGCAATAGTCACCACAGGCTTTGGGTGAGATTGGACTGGTTCCAGGCATGACTTGGTGCTGGTGCCCATGAGAAAGTGCCTATGTCACTCCTCCTTCAACTCCAGCAGCCAGAAAAAGAGCGAGAGGAGAGAGTGAGAGAATTGGCCTGGTAATCCAGGGAATTCTCCTGTAACTTACCTGAGTCTACCAAGGCAATACCATCAGGAATCTTCAAGAGTCATAGCTCAGGACAAACACCATATAATCATTTCAACTGATACAGAAAAAGCATTAGATAAAATTCAACATAACTTTATGATAAAAAAATCTCAAAAAACTGGGTATAGAAGGAACTTACCCAAATGTGATAAAAGCCATAAATGACAGACCCACAGCAAGTATGTCGAATGAGGAAAGACCGAAAGCCTTTCCTCAAAAATCTGGAACAAGACAAACATGCCCACTTTCACCACTGTTATTCAACATAGTACTAGAAGTTGTAGTTAGAGCAATCAGATAAAAGAAAGAAATAAAGGACATCCAAACTGGAAAGCAAGAAGTCAAATTATCCTTATAGGCACACAGTATGATCTTATGTCTAGAGAAACCTAAGGACTCCACAAAAAAACTATTACAACTGATAAACAAATTCAGTAAAGTTGCAGGATACAAAATTAACATGCAGAAATCAGTAACATTTCTGTATGTCAAGAGTAAACAATCTCAAAAGGAAATCAAGAAAATAATCCCCTTTATGATAGCTGCAAATAAATTAAAAATATCTAAAAATAAACTCAACCAAAGAAGTGAAAGATCTATATAATGAAAACTATAAAACATTGATGAAAGAAATTGAAGAGGACACAAAAATTGGAAAGATATTCCACGTTCACGTGTTGGAAGAACCAATATTGTTAAAAAGTCCTCACTACCCAAAGCAATCTATAGATTCAATGCAATCCTCATCAAAATACCAATGACATTCTCACAAAAATAGAAAAAAATTATCCTAAAATTTATATGGAACCACAAAAGACCCAGAATACCCAAAGCCATTCTGAACAAAAAGAACAAAACTACAGGAATGATGTAACAAATGATGGTGAGGATGTGGAGAAAGGGGAACCCTCAAACACTGTTGGTGGGAATATAAATTAGTGCAACCACTATGGAAAACAGTATGGAGGTTCCTCAAAAAACTAAAACTAGAACTACCATATGACCCAGTAATTCCACTTCTGGGTATATTCAAAGGAGGAAAGTTCAGTATATCAAAAAGATATCTGTACTCCCATGTTTATTGCATCACTATTCACAATAGCTAAGATTTGGAATCAACCTACCTATCCATTAATGGATGAATGGCTAAAGAAACTGTGGTACATATACACAATGAAATATGATATAGCCACAAAAAGAATGAAATCCTGCCATTTGCAACAACATGGATGGAACTGGAGAACATTAAATGAAATAAGCCAAGCACAGAAAGACAAATCTCATATATTCTCAATCATATGTGGGCGGTAAATATTAAAAGCAATTGATTTGTTTGAGTTCTTTGTAGATTCTGGATATTAGCCCTTTATTGGATGGCATAGTTTGTGAATATTTTCTTCCATTCTGTAGGTTATCTATTTGCACAATTGATTATTTCCTTAGTTGTGCAGAACTTTATAATTTAATCAAGTCCCATTTATTTATTTTTCTTATTGCTATAATTGCCTTTGGAGTCTTAGTCATAAATTCTTTGTCTAGGCTGATATCTAGAAGAGTTTTTCTTACATTTTTTGTAGAATTTTTATGGTTTTGTGCCTCACTTTTTGTTAATGGTGAGAGATATGGATCCTGTTTCATTCTTCTGCATGCGGCTATTCAATTTTCCCAACAGCATTTATTGAGTAGGGCTTCTCTTCCCCCAGTGTAGGTTGTTCTCTGCTTTGTCAAAGATCAGTTGGCTGGGCAAAAGACATGAATGGAAGCTTTTCAAAAGAAGATGGACAAATGGCCAATAAACATATGAAAAAATGCTCAATGTCACTAATCATCAGGGAAATGCAAATTAAAACCGCAATGAGATATCACCTTACTCCAGTTAGAATGGCTTTTATTAAAAAGCCTAAAAACAATAGATGCTGGTGTGGATGCAGAGAGAAAGGAATGCTTATACACTACTGGTGGGACTGCAAATTAGTACAAGCCCTATGGAAAGCAATATGGAAATTCCTCAAAGAACTAAAAGGTATACCTACCATTTGATCCAGCATTCCCACTATGGGGTATATACCCAAAGGAAAAGAAGTCATTATATAAAAAAGACACCTGCACTCAAATGTTTATAGCAGCACAATTCACAATCACACAGATGTGTAGTCGACCCAAGTGTCCATCAATTCATGAATGGATTAACAAAATGTTATATATGTATACTGTGGAATACTACTCAGCCATAAAAAAAAGAATGAATCAATGCTTTTTGCAACAATTTGTATGGAACTAGAGACCATTATTCTAAGTGAAGTATTTAAAGAAAGGAAAACAAACACCATGTGTACTCACTATTAAATTGGAAGCAACCGATAAGCACACATGTGCACAGAGGGAAGTAAAACTCATTGGAAATCAAGCAGGGGAGAGGGAAGATGAGGGGAGGGGCGAAAACCTACCTAACAGGTGCAATGAACACTGTTTGGGTGATGGGCACGCTTACAGCCATAACTCAAGCATTACGAAAGTCATCCATGTAACCAAAAAGATTGTACCCCTTTAATATTTTGAAATAAGAAAAATAAAAATATTTTAAAAAAGCAATTGATCTCATGGAGACAGAGTGGAATGATGGTTACCAGAGATTAAGAAGTGTAGTAGAGAGGGGGATAAAGTGGGGATGGTTAATGGGTGCAAAAATATAGTTAGATAATTAGACTGAATGAACCATATTTAATAGCACAAAAAATGACTACAATCAATGATAAGTTAGGGTATACTTAAGCATAACTAAAATAATGGAAATGGAATGTTCCTAACATAAAGAAATGGCAAATGCCTGAGGTAATGGATACGCCAACTACCCTGATTTGATTAATTCACATTGTATGCCTGTATCAAAACATCACATGAACCCTATAAAGATACACAATTATTATGTACCCATAATAATTAAAAAAAAAAAAAACTTCTGGCCTACAAAAGGCTAAGATAAGCTACTATATTTGTGAGTAATACGTTATAGTAGCAATAGAAAGCTAATGTAGTGGCTATCAACTAATAATGGTTTCCCTAACGTGGCCATGTGTATCTTCTTTAAGCATTGTACCTATCAACAGGTAATCTCAATGATATATTTCACTGGTGGCTCCTCCAAATAGGAAATCTTGGCAATTGATTAAATCTGTGGTATCTCTCATCCACAGTAATTATTCTCCCTTGCTCCTTCAATCATGGATTCTCAATAGTGGGAGATCTCATGGGCTACTGCAATATTCAACTGTTACTCTGTCTGATATGTTTTATAAATAGTCTGATACTGTTACTAGTGTATTATTTGGGCAGCCTATTGAATATTTTTGATTGCCACATCTACTGGTTACTTACTATAAACTTTTGGGTAATTAAATCCACCATTTTGAACTTTAGTTTTCTTTTCTGTTAAAATGTAATATTCATGCTTCCTCCATATGAATTGTGTAAGTATTGTACTAAGACGGTTTATTGTGAAGTGCTCATAACAATACTTACATTTGATAAATATTATATCCTATCTTCTTCCTCCCTTTCATTCATTCTTTCAACAAATATTTAATGGACATTTTCTATATGCTAAATAATCTCCTAGGCATCTGGAGTACTTCAATGTACAAAAGACAAAAATAAAAAAACAAACAAAAAAAATCCTTTTCTTGTGAAATGTATATTGCAGTGTAAACTCCACTGATCACTCCATGGCATCCTATATGGTTTAATGGAAGTAATATTATGATGACTGTGCAAAGCCATGAACTTATTATTTCTGGTTAAACTTGTTTCTCTTCACTGGGACTGAAGAGCTCCTTGCTGATTCAGAACTATGTTTATTCCTATAGACCTCCCTCATGCATTACATTAAAGAGTTCCTCACTCTTTCCATTTAGTAATTTAAGGTAGAAATATCTAAAAATAAAACAATGATAATCATGTATTTTGGGTGGTCCATAACAAAGCCATAGAGACATGATCTTTAAACATAGGAAATATTTTTAAAATATAAGAAATTTGTAAAGAGTAATTAAAAAAATCAAAGAAATCAAAACTAAACCAGGAAACCTCCAATAAAATCCTCTGCAAAATGTTTGAAAAATGTATTAATCATAAAAATAATTCACAAATGTTCTTAATGGAGAACCAATTTTGGAATGGGATATCCAAGACCATTGTTACTTATACTTAGTAACAATTTCAAAATAAAGTTTTCAAGTTGAACAGATGGCTGCATTTCAGCAGTGTTACTATTAGCTATGCAATATAATAAGTTTTGTTCGCTCATGTTTAAGACCCAATTATGTTTTTATTTAGCTTATTCAGTTTTAATGGATTATTTTTTCAGTCATCAGTTTTCTAAGAAGAAAAAGGATAAGCTAATTTTAAGTTGTGAAATTAACATTTTGTCTAAAAATAATGTGTCTGTTAGGCAAAATGGTGGTTTACTTTGAGTTTTCCTTTTTTGTCATTCAAACTCAGCACATAGAAAAAACATTTTCTGTTGACTATTTCTTATTTTTGCATTTGAATCTAAAAACTTCCCTTTAAACAATTAAAAAATCTTACTATTTGAATTTCAAGAGACTCACATAAAACTAATAAATATTTCCATAGGTTTAGATTTTCCTCTATGCAAAGCCCTTTATATGCAACTGAGCAAACATCAGAGAAAACACAAGTTTTTAAAATTTTTATATTGTATAAATTTAAGGGGTACAATATGTTTGATTAACATATCTACAGTGAAGTGATTACTATAGGTAAGCAATTTAACATAGTCATCACCTTTAAGTTACCTCTTCTTTTTTTGTATGTGGTAAGGCCACCTAAATTCTACTCTCTTAGCAAATTTTCTATATTTATCCTTAGAGGAGAGGTCCACATTTAAAGCTGAGAATAAATTCATACAAATTTGAATGAATGCTAACTTTTATAAACTGCCCGACTTACTCGTAATGGCAAATGGTTTATGAAGTAAACTTGAGTCTAATTTGGGCCAATACTGAAAAAGACAAAAAGAGCTCTCCTCCTTTCAGCTGCAAATGAAAGAAGTGAGCCTTAGACAAGAAGATGGAAATTGAGAGGAAGGTGGGCTGGTAAGATTAACTGAGAGATTTGTTTGGGGTGTGTGAAGGTTTTACTCAGGATAAGTGGAAACAAATTTACAAAAGAATGGAAGGCAAATGCTCCAGTGAAGTTACAAAAAAAGCACAGCTATAGTCAAAGACTTCTACGGAATGCTTTTTGGCCATTCAGCCAAGTTTTACCCCAGAACTTGGCCCAGTTGGCTGTTCCCTGTTAATATTCATACGTACAGGCGGATACAAAGAGTTATCTGCCTCTCTTTCTCCAAGCATCATCAAAGCAGACCCCTTCCGTGGAATCTCCTCCAGCTTGGGCAATGCATCATGCTTCCTGTATTCTCTCCCTGGATCTCCCCTTCTTTCCTCTTCACTGAATGCTCACTCATCCTTCAGATCTCCACACTGATGTCTCTTCCTTAAGAGAAGCTGTAACCACTTTCCCCATTTACATAAGGCATTTTTCCTGTGCCACGTTTCCTTAGTATCTGTGACGCTCTATCTTAGCATACATCACACTTGAATTTTTGTTTAATTGCATGTGCTTTGTGGACTCTTAAAGTCTTTGGGAAAGTGTCTACCATTGTTATCAGTGAATCCCTGGCACTTAGCTGGTAATATTGCATATATTGCACTTGTGGAATGAATAAATTAAAAGCTGTGAGCAAATTAACTATTTAGATCAACATGGAACACAGACAGTCCTTCCCTCAGATTCCTCAAATTTCCTTTATCATTTCTGTATATTTACATTTTCATGGTTTATTCACTCAACTGAAATGCTTTTCCATTTCACAGAATGTGTATCAATAAGAATAACAAGGAATCTGTGACTGGGTCAAACTGACACAAGCCATCATCAGCACTTTGTAAATAGTGTTATAGCTGCCTAAAGTCAGAATTACATCAAAGAGGGTCTTAAAAATTATGCTACCTGACTGCATGAATTGGAAATATAAATCCCAACATATGGAGGTTGCAGATTTTGGAATTGAGACTTAGTATATAAAAATCACTGAAGCTTTTTATAATTTTTACTCATCAAAAATATCTTTGAGCATCTAGTTTGTGTAGTAAACTTATAAATGAGAAACATAAGTCATAATGTAAAAATTAAGGATCTTAAAAACTATAGCCTTAATCTTAAAATGTATTACGAGATGAATAGAAGTTCACAGAATCCTTTTCTTTTTTTCTAATAAAAAACTCCTCCTCCTGATTCTAAAGCAATGAAATAAAATAGCAAAAATCATGTTACTTTATGATAACAATTTTACAGCTGCTAAGAGGGAGACATTTTTAAACCTCCCATATCTATTATAAAGGACACTGAAATTATCATCCCTAGATTGAAGAAAGGGTGAAATATTTGTCACAATATAGTCTCTCCACCCCGCCATCCTGAGAAGAATGCTATGACTAAAATTAGAGAGTGCATGCAGCATTACTTAATTTCAGTCTTTCACAGAAGGAGGAGAGAATTGGGCCTGAGGAGATAAATAGAGATCAGAACAAAGAGAAGCTAGTCAGTTCATGTGAGTCTCTCAACACCCTGGGTGGTAAGCCCACAGTCATCCAAGAAACAGATGCTAAGCTTAAAACTCAATTTAGGGGTGTTGGTGAATTGCATTGAACCTTATATTTTGTGGGGTTTTTTCCTGTGAAGAAAAAAGAAAAACATGTTTCACTTATCAAACACAAGCCTGCTTTTTTCGGAGATTTTGTTCGGAGGTTTTGCTTTAATTTCACATCCCCTAATGTGTTCAAGTAGCCTTTAAAACTGATGTTGATCCAATTTTGCAGTAATAAATTAATTTACATCTCACGTGAAAAGTCTTGGCAGTATAGTCAACATGGCCTATCTCAAAATTTTTGACTTTAAAAAAAAACATAGTAGAGCATGAATCATACATTTAAAGCTTCCATATATTTCTCTTGTTTTAAAGACTGATTTTGGGTTAGAGAAGAATAGACAGGTAGCAGAGTGAGCAAATTATATTAGAGGCACAACTACAAGGAAATATTTATTTGTCTGTATAAAGAATAGCTTGAGTTGCTTTCGCATTGCACAGCCACCTGTCACATTTGCTATGCAGCCTTAACGAATACACCAATGCACTGATTGGGTGTCACAATAAATAAGAGAACAAAAATTACCCTCCATCAAGTGTTTCTAATGGAAGTTTTGCTGTTATGTGGAGACCTCCCCATTTTTTTATAAAATTGGGAATTCTTGGTCATGCTAGGAAAATTAAACAACCCTTATAAAGCACTATAATGGACACTGGAAACTAAGAAGGGCGGAGGGTGGGAGGCGTTGAGGGATAAAAATCTACCTATTGAATACAGAGTACGATGTACACAATTCTGGTAACAGGTACACTGAGAGCCCTGACTGCAGCATGGTATAATTCATCCATGTAACGATAAAAACACTGGTACCCCCTAAATTTTTGAAATAAAAAAACAAGAAAATTAAACAACCTAGCAGTATTATCACCATCTGCCTTTAAGTACATATTTATATACTTTAATACTTTTAAATACTGAGATATTGTGAATGAAAATATAATTGCATTCATATAGATACTCTAATGCAAAGAATTAGAATTTATATTGTAATAGGTATTATAACTTAAATTTATAAAACAATCTTGTTCTTTGTTACCATTTATTGTTCCCTGTATTCCTATCCTAGGGAGGGATGGTGTATGTTGCATGTGCTGATTTATTTTCAGGTGCGTTGTGCCTTTATTTGAATGGCTTTTGAACTCCCGGACATTAAACATTAGTAGGGTATTTTGTAATCTTTATATAAATTAATAATTTCTTTCTATTTAAAAAATGTGTTCATAAAAATGGAACAGATCATTCAATCATTCAGTCTGCATGCCATATTCAAATTTTTTATAAAAGATATAATTTAACAAAAGAAAAATAATATTAAGGAAATGAAAATATAAAGGAGCCACAATAATATAGAATCTCAATGTTAAGATTCCTGAGTAGGATTTTTAATGAAAATAATTAACCTGTATATAAATTTATCTGATCAGTATTTAATGGATAATATATGAAGTTTGAGAAGCAATTTTTAAAAACTCTTTTCATTTGCCCAAACTTCTCCTAAACCCTGAATGGGAAAGGAGGAGGGTTCCTCATCATTTTTCAACAGAGGATTTCCTTCTCTTCCTTTTTTATGATATTGCAAGGAAAAATCATATTTTCAGATGTTTTAACAAAGAAAATGTGATAAGAGAAATATCCAAAGAATGTAAATTTATCTAGACAGTTTTAAAAGATAATACTTATAATTTTATATGTAAAAATTATAAATACTTATGACAAATGTTCAGATAAAATGGATAATACAAATAAAACATTTTATAGGTTATCATAATAGTCTGGAAATATAAGGTAGTTGAAACATAGGGCAGTATTCTTCAAAATGATTTTGGCAATTGGTATAGTTAAATAGTTTTGCTGCATTCCAAAATTAAGCTAAAACTGTTGTATCATTAACCAAACCAGTCTACATATTAGCTTCTCTGTTTATCTCTGTCTTAACAGAGTGTTCCAGCTCAAACACTCTGAATAGGTATTAGTAACTCATATCATCATGCTATCTTTTCAATAATAGTCAACAAGTGTCTTTCAAGCAAACAGTAAAGGCACAAAGGGGTCTGGTGACCCTTTTTGAAAACAACTGAATTTTGGCCAAATTGTACATACGTATGTATTTGGGGAGACAGTGAGTGTGTCTATGTGTGTGGTCATTGCCATTTGGTGTTTTGCCTTAATTATTGGGCTCATTTCCTTTTCTTTTGGATGCCTTGATATGACATACTTTTCAAAAGGTCTTTACATATTTAAAGATTTAAAATCCCTACTTGATATTTCCTGGATTCAATTTTTATAACATATTGATAATTAGCCAAATAAATTCTTTATTATTTTAGAACATTGCGATAAGTATAATAAAGTTATTACATATATTATATATATAAAGTATTACATATATTATATACATAAGATTTGTCTATCATCTTTCTCCTGTTCACAGAAATTAAGAGGATCAAGTACTATACTGATTGAGTCATAAGCCAAGGAACAGAAGTGGGTAGAAAACAAACAAATAAAAAGCCCCCTAATGGTGAACAGTGATGGGCAACATGATAATTTTCCCCATAAAAGAAGTCTCATTTCTTATATCTAAGACATAGTGTATCTGGAAAATAAATAAGACAAATCAAACAAAATGCAGGTAAAGAAAATTTCATCTTATCAAATAACGACTTTTTGGTGCTTATGTGAATGGTAATAAATTTATAATGAATACAAGTGAAGAGGAAAAAATGCATGTAATGTTTTCTACTTGTATGTTATTTGCAGCTTCAAATAATTGAAAGATGCCTTATGGTAAGTTTAAACATTTATTAGATAGCTTGTGTAATAATAAATTAAATAAAAAGTTTAAAAAGTGAATTTAATAACATGGTAGATATATACTATAGTATTATTTATTAATAATTTATTGCTTCAAATATAGAAATATCATTTCTATTTTCAGAACTTGGAGATAGAAAAATGCAGAGTTCTACAAAACTTTCAAATCCAAGGTAAAAGTTTTCCTTTAAACTTTGAATAACCTATACAATAAAAAGTCCTCTTGATAATTTGTGTATGATTTATTCATATCAGATGTTGACCAAGCTCCTGGGCCCAGACCAGGCTAGCAGGAAGCACAGAGATCCTAGAATATGAATTACCTGATGAAGATAAAAATGGAACCTCTCATGGATGGACATATTTGAAACTCGGATTGGGGGGGGAAGGCAGGGGCAAGGGCAACATACGTAACCTAAACATCTGTACCCCCATAATGTACTAAAATAAAAAAAAAATGAAACCTCTCATGTTTACATTGATATACCTCCTCCAAATAGGGAGATCCTTGGAGAACTCATAGTCAAACCAAAAATTTCACTCTTTCCATTTCTCTGTGAGCTTAGCAAACCATGGTGAGGAGATGGCAATGGTTTTTTAACCATAAAAGAGCTACCATTTGATCTACCCAAAAGAACAAAAGGCATTCTATAAAAAAGACACCTGCACTCGAATGTTTATAGCAGCACAATT
>CAUYSK010045117.1:0-36057 GCA_963575035.1 Avahi laniger | reverse complement strand
CAAAGAGCTAAAAATAGAAATATCATTCAAGCCAGCAATGGCACTATTAGGCATCTACCCAAAAGAGCACAAAACATTCTATGATAAAGACATCTGCACCCGAATGTTTATGGCAGCACAATTCACTATTGCAAGGATGTGGAAACAACCCAAGTGCCCGTCAATCCATGAGTCAATTATTAAAATTTGGTATATGTTTACAATGGAATATTACTCAATCATAAGAAATGACAGTGATCTAGAACCTCTTATACTTTTCTAGATTAAACTTAAGCCCATTATCCAAAGTGAGGCACCACAAGAGCAGAAGAATGGGCTCCACTTGTACTCGCCATCAAATTGGTACTAACTGATCAACACTAGGGTGATCACATGGCAGAAATACTCTCCAGGGATTACGGAGATGGGGAAGTAAATCCACAACTAAAGGACAAGGGGAGCACTGTAGGGGGGGAAAGGCATGCCTTTAACCCGCAGTTGGGTGAGGCAAAGACATAAAGTGTAACCATAATGTTTGTATTCTCACAATATCCTGAAATAATAAAAAAAAAAATATGTTCACTAATTTTAGAAAAGACCATCCAAAAAGAAGAAGACGACTTTTTTTGGGAATATGATATCATCTATATTATTACGGTATCGATGTGAAGATAGATGTTTCATTCTTGAACTCACAATAGATATTTTTGATATTTCCATAATGTGTAAGCATATCCAAGGGAACTAATTTGGGAAGCCAATCCCTCAATCCCATCCAGGAATGGCTATCAGCTACTCTTTCCCTTTAGTCTTATGTTAAGCGATATGGGCATGTCAGGTGGCTTGTAAGCATTCCTAAGATGGGTTGACCATTTGAGAAGTGATGATCTAAGTCATGAAGTCCTATTCCTAACCCCTTTTATTTAGATGAATATTCCAACAATAGGTAAGGACCTTAGAGGTAACCAATCTAAAACATAAGACCTATCGGGGAGTTTGTTTTGAACTACTCCTTTAATCAAGTTTTTAATAGCAAGCTCTGTTGATGGTTGGTGCTACTTGGCACTTCTGGGAAGCTCCAGGTTGTCAGAGGAAATCAAGAAAAGAGAGAAGAAGTGCCCTATCTTAAGTTCTAAATCACTTCACTCTTTACGAGTTTAAAGTGGATGGATTTGAGCATGTCAACATAATGTTGGGTATTATTTAATATTTATAATTATATGGGTGGTGAATTTTGATAGTAGGAATAATGAGAAATAAATTGTCATTAATTGATTTCTCCATAATTTTTAAAAAGTGTATCCTGGTTAATGGTTTTACATATATGTAAATGTATATATGTTTATTTATCTACTTATTTATATTTGATTTTGGCATTTTACTTATTCTTTGAGTGTTCTTGGCCACATCCTGGGAAGGGCAAACATTTTGAAAATCTCAAAACAATTATTATTTATGTCATTTCAGCAATGATGTTAAGTACTAAATACCATGACTATATTCAATAATTAATTTTGGTTATTGCTTTCTTTTTTTTGTAGTATTTTTTTTTATTTCAGCATATTATGGAGGTTCAAATGTTTAGGTTATGTATGTTCCCCTTGCCCCCCACCAAGTCCGAGTTTCAAGCGAATCCATCCCTCGGATGGTGCGCATTGCACTCTTTGTGTATGCATATGTTTTCTTTATTCGATTTTTTTGTAGGGTACCTACCTCTTCTAGATTTAATATCTTTGACTCTCAGTCTAATATCCTCTCAAATTCTGTAAGTGTGTGCCACACTTCATTTTCTTGCTGGAACTTAAATCTTAATCTGAATAGTCAAAATTTCTTGAGTTAGCATCTGGCTTACCTAACCCACGAAAAGAAACATTTTTACTTGATAAATTTATTAAGTTTGACTTCAAACCAATAAATTTATCACCATCATGAGCTAAACTAATCATAATATAAATTTTTAGAGTGAAGAATGGGTGATTCTTCATTTACTGTACTGAAATATTCTCAGAGGTACAGGGAATAATCTATGTAATTCATATTATGATAGCATGAGTTTGAGAAATTTTTCATTGATGAAATTTCCCCTGACTCAGAACACCGCCAATAAGATAATGTTACATTATACTCACAGTACTGATAGAGCTTGAGTCCAAAAAATTTTTCATCAATGAAACACACCACTACACTTGTTAAAGGTAAGTAAAAGTCTCCTGAGATAGGAGATCCTGAAAAACAATAAATTGAAGGGTAGCACATTTGTAAGAAGAGAGTTGTATAGTTGGCTTTAAGCTTCATAGCAGAAAAATAAAAAAAAATGAAACATGGCCAATTACAAAATTTATAAATTAAAAACGAATATATTCTTCACATAAAACACTGATCTTTCCTTACTTCTTGGCTCTTATTAGTTTTTCTGAGTTTTCCTGAGTCAGATTTCTCCCTTGGAGTCTCATATGTATTAATATATATTGAATCATGGCCTATGTTTTCATTAAGATTCCTACAAAAAGGAAAAAGAGTTATATTACTATTTTTCTAATTTTAGGCATTAATGTCAGCTGAGGCATAATGTTAAACACCATTCATTAAAAAAATTACTCTAAGTTCTCAGCTCTTTGATGTCCAGAATAAAATGTTTACAATCAAGAAATAAGAAATAAATGAGTATTATATTGCTTAGATAAACGTCTATTAACATTAGTTTCTGGATATAAGCTTTGGATAACTTTAAGACTGAGGAAGGACCATGAGTTCCAAAGAGTACACAAAAAGCACTTGAGAACCTAATAGAGTAGGGAGTTGAAAGATCAGTGAAAGGTATCTTCCTGTCAAACACTTCTCTAAATTATTCACATTCATAGTGAACTGTAGAATCCTTTTTTTTTTTAGTTTATGAAATTGAAGAATCTGGGTGGACTAGAACTGAATGACCTATGGATTCGACAATAAATTGGGCCTACATTTTAACCTCTCAACTTCATGACTGGTGGGAGAGACAGATACATATGTAAATGAATATAATACGTGGTAATATGCATAATTAGGGATAAGGAAAAGATATTTTTTACTTGAAGGGTCTCTTTATTCCAGGACCATAACTCTGCCTTATGGTGCAGTGAAAGAATTAAATGAGTCAATTCATGCAAATTACTTGGCACAGTGCCTAACAGACAGTACTCAATAAATGCTACCTAGTGAAATATGTGGTTAATAAAAGCTACAGCAGATATGATGAACTTTTTTTTGAGACCTGACTACAGTTCTAGACATAATAGTAAGTACTTCACATGTACTAATTTAATCCTCATAGAAATTCTTTGAGGTAGGTATTTTACAGAGAAGTTAAGCAATGTGCCCAAGGTTACAAAGTTAGAAAGAATGTGTTTGAATTCAAATCTAGACACTCAAAGTCCAGAATTTGCATTCCTAAATATTATGCTGTGTTACTATATAAGTAGCAAGGTCAATTAGCCACAGTCAAGGAAAACCAGAGGATTTTTGTATCAAATAGACATTCCTACATGATCTGAAAAATGATGTAAGGCTTTATCAACTTATATATTTATATAATATAGGAACCTTTCCTATAGCATTTAGCCTCATTTCAGCAGTGTTACTCAATGTGTAGTTTGAAGACCTCCCACAACTAACTCAGCTGGAATGCTTAATTCCTGGCTCCCCCTCAGATCTATGAGATCTTTTGGTATTAGTCCTTAGGAGCTGCATCGTAGCAAGCTCTACGAATTATTTCTATGTATGATAAAATTCAAGAACCATTGACACAAAGAGCTGTGCTAATAGGGAATGCAAGGAAAGGCATATAAGACTTGTGCATGTTAGTCCAGGTCCTCCAAGAAGCAGACAGCAAGAAAGGATTAAGTGTGCAAAAATTTTTATTAGGGGAAAATCTTGTGGTATAAAATGAGGAGAGAGCCAAGTGAGAATGTTGAACTTTACCTTAGTCTAGTGTTCCTGGAAAACAGTCATGGTCAAGAAAACCACTCGCTCACCTTTGTGTTCCAGAAAATGGCTTACTGTAGGTAACCGCCATTCCCCATTATTTTAGACAACACTGGTGGATTAATCTCTTGTTTATATTTGACAAAGTCATACATAAACTAAAAATTACCATTCTTTGCCTAATAAACTATTAGCCAACTGTTTGTCACCACTGTCTAGCTGAATAAAATGCTCTCTATCTCAACCAAACTTCAGTCAAACTTCACTACTTCCCCCGGGGACCTCGAACTTTGGTCCACTCTTGAGCATTGAAGTGTAGAAAACCCCTTCATAATGGCCCCTCCAAGAATCAGCTGATCTAGGGGGAAACATCCCTGACAAATTCTCTGCTCGTGCCACTTCCTTATCCCACTTTCTCACACCTGGTCCTTTCTAGCCTTGTTCACTCCTTCCTGTAGAAGAAAATCCCTTTTCTGCCTGACTCTGTATCTCTCACAGTCAGAGCACTCTTTCTATGTCAATAGTTCCCTTCCTCTTATTGAAAGAATCTTTTTGAATAAAATATCTTCTTACCTTAGTCTGGATTTATTTCTTATTTGACACAATTAATACTGGGACAGCTGTAATGCGGGGATGGAAATCTCCCCCAAAGTAAAAGAGAGGGAAAGAAGAAGAAGTGGAAGCATCCTAGACTTCCCTACAGCCCAGGGAAGGTTTGGTAAGGCTGTCAAGCCAAAGTTTGCCATCCGAGGAGGCCACGTCTCCCAGAACAAGGCTGTTTCAGTCTTCATATTGTGCTAAACCCTTGGCTGGGAGCAGCCCGTGGAAAACATGTTCTTGGCTCAAACACATTGATGGATTTCAAAGTACACAGGTGAGGCCCTAAGTCTTGCATGGTTTTGAGGCATTGTTTTCCAGAGGTAGAACTTGTAGAACCTTTTTAGGGTATTCTATGAATTTGAAGTTTTAAATATAGTCTCTAGAGAGGAAAGGATTGTGGAAGAAAAGGAGAAAGAGAGGGGTTGCAAAAGAAGGAAGACAATTATTAATAGACTTGTTAAATTCCAACTCTAGTGTCTGGAACCATGCTAAGTACAGACTCCGTCATACATGATGATTGTTCAGTTAAAGAATAAGTCCCATCTTGAAAAATCATACTGCATTTTGGATACAGACTCTCTTGTTTTCAGTGTGATTGTTTTTTCTTCCCCAAATGCATTAAACAAATATAATATAGAAGATAATATTTCAACATGATATTTTCATGCAATGACATATTCACCAATTTACATGACACCAAAATTTTTCAGTTACAGAACAACATAAATAAATTGAATTGAGTTACATTTTGAATGAACTTAAATGGCTTTGTTTTACATATAGACACCAAGTGAGATGACAAGGTAGCATTGCCTAAGAGACTTCAGTTTGATTTACACATATGCTGTTTCCATGTGTTTCAGAGTACTACTGTTGTAGCACACTTATTTTGGCATAAGAAGGTTTTTCTGTGCTATAAATTTTTTTAGTGTGGCTTAAGGACAAGATAACCATATGCCCCAAAAGGTTAAAAATGTGTTGAAGAAAATAGTTTAAATATAATCCATTTCTAAAGATGAACTCTTTGCACCCTCATTCATGTTATTCATCTTTTCCTTATTCCTTCAGTGAATAAGTAAACCTTTATTATGTTAAATTTTACATATCAGCTATATTAATTTATTTTCCAATAGATGTTTATCACTTATATGAACTGTTTTCATTATGCAATTGATATTTTTTTCTGTCTTTGAAAATTGTCTTCCTTAGATTGGGATCAAAAGCATCATAATTTTTCCATTAAAAAGGATAGAAGCATATTTATATTGAATAGCTTTTCAGTTAGAGGCAGGGTTATCAGGAATGAATTAAGGTCATTAAGAAAATGACCTTTCAGGAGAACTCTTTCATTTAAACATCATAGCAACCCTGTGGGTATGTATTACCATTATTACTAGTATTATTGTCATTATCATCATCAGTATTATTATCATCATCACCATAATTACTCTAACTTCACTGATTTCCTCATAAGAAAACTGAAGCATAAATTAGTTCTAGGAGTTGCCTAAGATCACACAGCTAATAAATGGCAGAGCCTTGATTCCATCCCAAATCTATCTGACTCCAAGGCCAATGCTGAGAGCATTTAGATTACCATGAGCACACTTAGCAGAGAGTAAACCAAGACTTCTAGTTTTTAACTCTCTCATCAGAAGTTAAGTGGCATACCTCATACCTTGATAAGTCACTAACAAAATATTAAAATAATCACAACAGATAATGCAAAAAAATAAGGAAATAAAACTTTGGGTAGCTCTTTATCTGTTTTGTGAGGGAAGTGAGAAGGATGCTGAACAGGAACAATGAAAAGCCATACTCAACTTTAATCAAAGCACTTTCTTTTTTGTGTATTTCATATATTGGGCTTTTTTTGTATGATTATTTGAGGAGAAGAAACTAGAAAATCACTGTTCTAAATGAACTATGAGAGCCAACTCTCAGTTGTGAGTTGAAAGTTTGTGCTTCTCTAATTCTGAGTTGCTTGTAAAGCAGCAATTACCAACTTTGATTCATGCACACTGGTAACTAACAATCAATTTTGAGGTGTTTTATTAGGAATAGTAAAAGCATCATCTGTGTGTTTAAAATATTTATTATTTATTTAAGTATTTCCTATTTATTATGTCAACTATCACTTATTTGAATTCTCATTTATTTTATTAGTAGGAGAAAAAGAAGGAAGAGCACCAGCTCTCAATTTTTTATGGATGACAGGCCTTTGAGAATTAAATTGGAGCTATGAATCTTTTCACCAAGTATGTATCTCTGTACATAATTTGTATGTTTAAGTGCAAACACACACACAGACACATGCAACTAACTTCTCAGAAACATCCACCAGAGTAGGTTGTACTTATGAATGCCATCACTGACTACTACTGGAATATAAATTTACTTTTGTATGTGTAACCAATGTTGGAGATAAAAGTGATTCTTCCTACAGGTATAAATTGCTGTACGGCACAAATTTACCACCTTGAAAGATTTAATTCACCATCTCTCTTTAGCTTACATTTGGAGATTGCAAAATGGAATCTACCCAAAAGCTTCTAATTTTCCCTAAAAGTTTGAACAGTTGAAATTTCAGACCACAGCATCTACACACAAAAAAATGTGTCATTCTTCTTAGGACAGGTAGCTAGAGACACAGGGCAGATTTTTCTTATCAGTCCATTGTTACTCATAAAAAACTCTTCATTAGAATCTTTCCTAATTCTCTGGAAGAAAACCAGGTGGGAGCCCTTTTTATTGTTGTTGTTTCTTCTAGTTTGGTGTGAATGTGGTATCCACCAATAAACAAATTTACCAACAAGAGAAAACTCACCAAAAATACATCTACTAAGGAATTCCCACTATGAATAAAATACTGAGGTAGGCTTGGGGAAATAGACTAAGGCATGGGAAAGATAATATGTGGTTCCTTCCTTCAGGAGAGAAGAGCAAATATTGAAATTAAACATACTAAATATATAATATCATTTGGTGTCATCAAAATCCAAAAGCTGTGCTTTCTTTTAGCTACATCTGTTATTCATTCTTGTCTTGGGAAGTATGTATCATTATACTTTTACTCTTTATATAAATATTTTTCATACTCCTAAACAAAAAGCCACCACTATTCTATTATTCTAGGTAATATTATTATTTTTAGATTTGCCATGTTCAATAAGCTTACTACAAATGTATAGGATATACACTATTACTCCTTCAACTCTTAGGCCCTCATTCCCATGTCACCAAAATGCAAGTTGGGTCACATTTTGTGGAGGCCTATATAGCACACATTTATCCCTGTTTTCTCATTTAAATTTCACAACAATATCAACATGACATGTTCATTATCCCCTCTTTTTGAAGAACAAATAGAAGTTAAATTACTTCACAAGATATGAAAGCCAATCCTTACTGTAGAGATCCTTTGTGAAAATAATAAATTAAACTTTTATATTCAAGCTATTGGAAGATATTTAATTTTTATCTGTTGGGAATTTTCATAATATTGATATTTTTAAAACAAGACTTTCTACTACCACCACGCCATAGAAAGAGTTTGATAGAGCAGTACTATGACTGTAATCAATATAAACTTCAAACTTTTCCCCATTGAGTTCATTAAATCAATATTTAATGTATTTAATACTATAGGCAAAGATCTGTTTGGCCAAGATTAGGTCTCTTACTCCTTGTCTACATAGAATATGTAAAGGCAAGCTCAAGATTCCCTTCATTTCCATACAGAGAGTCAGGAGGAGGTAAGGTAACCGGGACTAGGATGGCCCTAAATAGAACATTAAGAGAAAGTCCTCCAGAGGGAAAACTGGTTAGCTAATAGGACAAGGGCTACATATTAAACAGTCAAGAAGAAAACATGAAAAGTCCCTCATAAGAACTAGGAAATTTTCACATGTAATTTCATTTCATCTTTACAGTAACCCTTTGTGATTAACATGATTGAAAGAAAACTGAGTTGCAAAGAAGAAATTTGTTCCATATTACAGAGATATCATTGGATCAATCCATGGTTTGAATTCAGATAGTTTCGACTGCAAAGCGTGTAATTTTTGGAAAATTTCACATGGTGAGGTATGTTTCTTGAGTTCCATTTATGTGACTCATACTTCCCATTTTATTTTTCATTCCTTGACAGCAGATAAAAGGTGCTCTATCAGTATCTTTCTGATTACTTAAACTTCAGGGTATGTACTGTTTGCTTAATCAATGTCATTTATTCTTTAAATTATACCTTAAGTTATGAAACAAATGTACAAATCTAATCCAAAAGCGAAAGAAATTCTTTTTATTTCTGTGTAATACAATTTTTGTGTTCAAGAATATTCTGAAATATAATGAGAAAGGTCAAGTAAGTATATAGGAAAAGTGCCTCCATAATCTGAATCCGTTAGGGCCTAAAGGGAAGACAAAAGGTCTAGGAAAGCATCAAAAAGAGACAATATGATTGGAAGAGCTGAATAAGGAAATAAAACATAAAAAGATAAAGGAGTTCCCTGCCACAATAAAAAGGAAGGTTTACCAACAAATGAAAATGATTTCTAAACTGTTTTCTTTAACACTGCATTTTCCACAAAAAAGGGATAGTGTTACAGATATTTTGGAGTAATAAACCTCAAAAAAATGTGAGCACTGATAAAGAGTACACTTGGATATAACAAGACTAAATTGTATAGAAGTCAGAAGCCCTTGGTCTGGAGAAGATGATCCTGAATCACATGGAACTCAATTAACAAACTTAACAAATCACTAGCAATTAATTTTAATAAGGCACCTTGATACATAACAAAAAAGGAAAAGGAGGTATAACACTAACACCTACATAGTTAAGGACATAGTTTATAGAGTATTCATAAGAATATGATAGATCATTAGCAAGGAAGTGGCAAGATATAAAAAACATTAGACTGAGGAACATCATCATATTTCATAATAATATATACCTACAGATTTTTCCTGGGAGGAATAATACATTCTCTAAGTGTAAAATATTATGGATCCTTATGTCATGGCCATTACTTTTATGTATCACTAAATAGGTTTAGATACCTCTGCTCTACAGACATGCAGAGATAAATAAATGGGATTTTATAACAAATACATGCCCAGAATGTCCTCATCCAAATCATCCCAAGAAAAGTTGTGAATTTACAATTTACCTTATGATTTTTACTCTATTGTTCCCCTCGGGCCAACTCTATTTAATGTTTTATATAATTTGTTAAAAGAGTTTGGCATATATTTCCCACAGCACTTGGGAAGACATTCCTTTATGGTGGTCTTTAGAATTAAATCTTAGGTAGAACTTCAATTCAGTCACTTGATATGCCTGAGATCTTGAGCAAGTTACTCAACTTTTCAGATTTTCGGTTTTCTCATTTGACAACAGTGGGGACAATTATGACCTATGTCACAGAACTGGTCAAAGATTTTATAATATATCACATGTAAAATCTTTTCTATGGAGCTTTTCTGGACTTAGGGAAAGACTCCAGACTAGGATCCAGAAGATCTGGGTTCGGGCCTTTGTTATGCTCCATGCAAGTTATGTAACTTCATGATATAACATCTGTCAGCCTCAAGTACTCCTTTCTAAACTGGAACTGACAGTGCCAACCTTGCAGAGTAGCCAATGGGCTTGATAATATATTTAAATGAAGTACATGGAAACATTTTGTAAACTGTAAAAGTATTAGTCATAAATTCAAGAAAACTTATTCACGCAAAACACAGTGACTGTTTGGCTGACATGTATCTCAATGCTTGCGTTTTGACCAGGATTCCAATGATTACGTCTCTACACTTACTCCATTTACACCAACACTTTGTTTATTTTTAAGTGGATTTATGGTTCTCTGCTCTTTATCACATCATCACTAAACTAATAAGACAAATCATATAAAAATTAATGTCTTAGAACTTATGAAATATTAGTGTTATTATTTGTTTAATGTATGAACAAATCGAGGCTCAGAGATCCACATACTCAACAAAGCAAGGTAAAGACAAGACTTGAATCAGAAATCCCAACCTTACATAATTTTCCACCACCACTACCACTATTGAAAAACCTTTTTTTTTCCTATGGAGCTCTTGTAATATGAAATACACCTTAAAAAAATGAGAGAATAAGTCAGGGCTCAAAAAGTAATTTTTAGAAATGAAAAAAAAAAAACCCTGTAAGATTAATATATTAAGTAATAGCACTTGTCCTGTGATCAGGTGAATTTAATCTCTCCTCTAGGGATGACTTGCTTTCCTCCCTCCAGTTAGTTTGCTTTTTGAGCTAATTTTGTAGCATCTGAGGTTACTATTTTCATTTTCCAATTTGTAAGTCCCTTTCCATTTTCCAGATCATTACCATTTAAGATGTTCTGATCATTCTTCTTGAGAGTTCCTGAAATAATTAAAAGAAGTCCTCCTGATGGGTCCCTGACCTTTGGCAGTCCTCTTCAAATGCTACGACTACAGCAAAACTCAAAGGCCTTATTTATACCTTTCCATTGCAGTGTCTCATAAGGCATGCTCTCAGTTATTTATTCAACAGAGATTTATTATATGCCCACACTGTGTCAAGCACTGTGTTCATCACTAGGTTAACTTTCTACTCACGGAAAAAAACAACAATTACAATATGTTCTGATAAATCCTGTGATAAAAGTATTTACAGGATTCTGTGTGAGGCCAACAGAGTAGGGTCGGGCAAGGAAGGATCCTCAGCAGAGGAGTGTTAACATTTACAGGGCACATCAAGCGTAAATCATAGAGGAATGTTCATCATGTATAATATTCCATGTGCCCACAGAAAGCATGTATGTCACCCTCAGTCAATAAAATAGTAAATCCCCTTTATTCAACTTCCAAAATATACTGAAAATCTATCCACTTCTCTTCCCTAATTCTATCACCATCACATAAGCTGCCATGATCTCTCACCTGAATTATTATTTTGCTTAGCCAACTAATTGTTCTCTACTCTTTCACTCTTGCTCACTGTAATTCATTTTTTTCTAGCATGTAGAATTGTTTAAAAGGAAATAAGATTGTGTTTAAACCCTTCATTGGCTTTCTGCTGAACTACTTAGAATAAAATTTATATTCTTTGACATGACCTACCAGGTCCTGTGATCTAGCACCTCTCTACCCCTCCAATCCTTACCTCATACTTTTCTCTCCCTTATTCTCTACACTTGCATTATTGACCTTGATTCTCTTTCTAATACACAAAATGTCCCTTCTTTCACACCTTAGGGACTTTATACTTGTTATTCTTCTTGACTTTATGCTAAATATTTACATGGGTGAGAACTTCTTACTTATAGTGTTCAAGCCATATGTCACCTTCTTAATGAATCCTTCTTTAACAATCCATTCTAACCCTACCTGCCCCAATTATGCCATATCACATTGGTTTTTTTTGTTTAAAACAACTATCACCATATGAATTCATTTATTAATTTGCATACTTATTGTTTGTTTCACTGTGCTAGAACATAAGCTCTAAGAACAGTGAACTTTATGTTGCCACCACCATTCCTGAAATGTCTAGAAAGTACATGGCCTGTAGTGGGGCATCCATAAATACTTGTTGGTTGAATGAGAATGCAGAAGTAAGTGAGCACTAGATAAAAAAACCCTGGTATATATTGTGGCTATACTGATAAATAAGATAGACCCCACAGCCAAAATGTGCTTCTGATCTTAAGACTGATGATACCAAATTTAAACCAAAAGGGTATGAACATTTTTATTAATTACATAATAAGACTTTTGGGAGAGAACAGGAAAGCCTTCCCATGCTGGTCCAAAAATGGCTTGAGAGACAAAGGAAAGGAGACTGGCTTGATGTTTTTACTGTGGTTAGGGTGTAGGACCAAGGTGAGGATTCTCATGCACAAACAGCAGCTTGCACAATTTGAATCTCACATCACAAAAGAAAGGAGCACACAGGATTTGATCCAACATTGCCTAGATATGAGAAGAAGGGAAAGATGGAGGGCTGAAGCTTAAAAGTTGTTAGTAATCAAACATCAAAAAATGGAAAGAAGATCTACAAATGGCCAATAAACATATGAAAAAAATGCTCAACATCACCAATCATCAGGGAAATGCAAATTAAAACCACAATGAGATACCACTTTGCTCCAGTCAGAATGGCCACCATTAATAAGTCAAAAAACATTAGATGTTGGTGTGGATGCAGTGAAAAAGGCATACTTATGCACTCTTGGTGGGAATGTGAATTAGTACAATGTCTGTGGAAAACAGTATGGAGGTTCCTCAAGGAACTGAAAGTAGACCTACCATTCGTTCCACCAATCCTACCACTGGGTATCTACCCAAAGGAAAAGAAGTCATTATATCAAAAAGAGACCTGCACCTGAATGTTTATCACAGCACAATTCACAATTGCAAAGATTTGGAACCAACTTAGGTGCCCATCATCTGATGAGTGGATAAACAAAATGTGGTCTATATATGTATGGTAGAGTACTACTCTGCCATAAAAAGGAAAGAAATAAAGTCTTTTGCAGCAACTTGGACGGAACTGGAAACCATTATACTAAGTGAAGTATCTCAGGAATGGAAAACTAAATACCATATATTCTCACTTATAAATGGGAGCTAAACGAAGGATATATATAAAGTGGTGTAATGGACATTGGAAACTAAGAAGTGGGGAGTGTGGAAGGGAAGTGAGGGATAAAAAATTACCTATCAGGTACAACGTACACTATTCTGGTGACAGACACGCTTAAAACCCTGATTTCAGCATCATACAATTCATCCATGTAATAAAAAACACTTGTACCACCTAAATCTATTGAAATGAAAAAAATAAAGTCAGACTCTTCATTATATTACAGAATGCCACCCCAAAGCATCTAAACTGTGTAAGAATGTGTGCATGGGAGATTCTTGAAATATTTTAAGTATGATGAGGTTTACATTTTAGAAAGATTGCTCTGGCTTCACTTTTAAAAACTCCTTTGAGGGATGATACAGAAGAAAATCAGGAGAACATTTAGGAGGCTATTACAATGACCTGGGTGTGAGATAATGGAAGCCCCAAAATAGATCTTCTTGGAGGCTATGACAAAATAGGGTGGAGAGATAAGGACAAATTTGAGAGACATATAATCCTTAGTGATAAAAAAATTGTATTACCAGATTACTTTCCTCAACGTCTTAACTGATTTGGATTCTGACAAAACAACCACAACAAGTTCAATAATTTTCACCAACTATTTGAATTACTTTAAGATACAATGGCCCCTCACCATGGAAAACACTGAACTCCATGGACCACTTTTGGAAATTGATCCCCTAACTAGAGAATGTCAAATAAAAGATATGTTACAAGGAAGCAGCTCATAATTCAGGTGAAATGTTGAGCAGACTCCAGATACTTTTGATATTGGTTATTAATATGGTACTGATACTTGAGATGCTTAGATCCTATTTTGAGCTCTCCTTCCTATTGATTTCAAATTTTAGACTGTTCCACGATGCATGCAGAATTGTCCACATATTTGCAATGGTAGATGGTAGACTCTTTTTTTTATTTCTGTGTATTATGGGGGTACAAATGTTTAGGTTACGTTGGCTCCCCCTCCCATCCCCAGTGGTAGACTCTTAATCCAAACATTCAGGATTCTGGCAAGGGAACAGGGCTCTCTTGATTTTCTCATAGTGATATGCTTTGTCAAAGAAGACAGAAGCAAAGTATTTCCAGAAATATTCTGTTTATTAGTACGGTTGTGCTGGTAATATATAACTTTATACCTAAGCATCATGTGCCTAAAGGTCTGGGATTTTCAGTTTGTCCCTTCCTCTTGACATCTGCTGTTCACGAGCTGTTTTCCCTTCTTCTGGACCATCCCGATAGCACCCGTGTCCCTTTTGCCAGAAACAGTGCACGTGCTTTCAAGCTAGCTGATCGGTCCACTTTACGTGGTCGTTCTCTTTCTTGTAAAGTCTTTTTTTTTAAATTTTTTTATCACGGGGCTGTATTGTCATAACGATAGCAGTAAAGAATCGGTGCAGGTTACTAGAAATCATATCTGCTCTTATGTCAGGTCACATCTGGTTAGGGTAACTCTACCCCAAGTGTACTCTTAAGGACCTATAAAGGATAAACTGCCCGAGCTACCACTGCGTTCTGTGAAATAATGCAGGAGTCAGTGGAAAGAAGCACACAGTGAGGCAGAAGTCAGTGGGAAGGTATAGGTAGTCAGTCTGACCTTGTTCTCAAGAAATTTATTTTTCAGACAATACTTTAACCTACTTCACAGATCCATTAAATTTGTTCATCTTCACCAGGAGAGTCAGATACAAGTCATTTCACTATTCTGTCTTTTTCTGCTTCTGTCATAAAATGAGTCATTTGTATTAGACCATCAATTTCTCAACACTTTACAGCCAAGGACAGCTTTTGTTGAATTCATCATAATCTCTGTATTTTGAAAGATGGAAACTGCTAGGAAAACTTCATGTGTTAAATAATTATCTCATTTTATAATTTTTATTCATCTAAATTGTATGTGTACTCTCAAAATGAGAGTTTCTGATAAGCTATACAGTGTTTTCTTCTTGATAAATTTTTCAAAACACTAAAACTCAAAAGTTACAAAGGAAAAGAACGTGTGTATGTAAAACAACTGTCTCTGTATGTGCGTGTGTGTGAGTAGCAAAAGTAACAAAAAAATCATATTCACATATATTAGGCTACAGAAAATTTGTCACATATATAATACAGAAATAATTATCATTCTATAATATCCAAATTGATCAGAAAACAACAAAAACAAATAAATGGACAAATGAAAAAAGAAATTCACAAAAGAAAAACATTTCAATTGGATACAGAGTATATTTAACTGTAATAGTCATCAGAGCAAAGCAAGGTGATAATGAAATTACATTTTCATACTTAAAAAGAAACACAATATTATATCTTTAAGAACATGGAGAAATGGGTACTTTCATATACTTCTGGTATGAAAATGAATCCCTATAATCTCTTTGTAAAGTATCTGGTGATACCCATTAAAATGTAAACTAGATATAACCTTAGATATAGAAATAACAGCTTTAAGACACTATCTTATTGAAATAAAAATGTAAGTTGCCAAGCCATGGTATAAAGGAAAGCTATTGGATCATTGTTTGCAAAGTTTAAAAAGTGAATAACATCAATAAATGAATAGGTAAATAAATTTTGGTATTTTCTTGCTGTGAAATATTATGCATCTACTTGAAAAAAGGCTTTAGAGCTATAGTTACTGACTCAGAGGTATGGTCATGGCATAGTATTAAGAAAGAAAATCAAGTTTCAAAGGAGTATGTACAATATGATTCTGTTTTATGAAAAGAAAAAACTGTTATGTGTCTGTATATATTTACATATCTTTCTATCATCAGGGGAGAAAATGAAAATGGATAGGGGAAGACTATGCATTTTGTTTACTTGTAGTTTTATGCTATATCAGTAGTTGCAGTGAAGAGAAGTTTGTTGTGGATGTTGCTATTTTTTCTTTTACTGTAGAAAATAAATTTAATATAATAAAAATATGTTCAAAAAGGAAAAAAGAAAATAGTTTACAGAAAATTCTCTCTCCATTTCCAGAATTCTGAAGGGCCCAGACACACTAGTTTAGGAATCACTGGAAAAGACGATCCTGTGTCCCTTTCTGTTAATAAAATTCAACCATACATGATTGTTAGTTTAGTATTAACCTCTCAAAATTATTCAGATTCATGCCATTAACCCACAGTTGTTCCATTTTTTTTTAGCAATCCTTCTATGCAGTTTGATTGACTATGAGCTCTCCTATAAATGCATACTTCTCTCAATTTTCATTTGATCTTTCTCTGCAAACACAAACTCTGTGATTATAGGTTTCATGTAGAGGATATATTGATTCATTTAAACAGCACTTGCTTTTATGGGAAATGCAAGCACCCATCCACTTGGCTTCCATGAAAGCAGAAATTTTTGTACAATATGACCCTACCACATTATGATACCACAATGTGATCCCCAGCTAGGACAATGAGACCCTTCCTCTAAATATATAGTATTTGGGCCAAAGAGACGATCAGAATAGTCTCCTTTCAGTAATAAAACCATGAAATACAAAATTTGTGAGTTGTCAACTACTAGGTTTCCTAAAATGTGAAAAAAGCGCAATTGCCGGGAAAGTGAACAAAGCACACCTCCCAAGAAAGGTGAAACTAAAAGAGAGAGGATCCTGATGGTATTTGAATCCCTGAGATGTTTCTGAGGCCTAGTACCACCATTTGCAATCAACAGATTATTTAACCTTCTGGGTTTGATGATCGGAGTAAGTTGAGTGACTATTACTTGCAATTAAAAAAGCATCAACAAATACAGATCACATATTTTATTTCCTTTGGAATGTCCCCCAAAACCTAAGACAGAGTTTGATACACAGAAGAAGGTATCTAAACCATACAAGCCTGGAATAACCTAATATGGACAGGGAAGAAAGGTAGAGCCCATAAGACCGAAAACCTAATTAGAGAAAGAAGCTCAGGAATTGGGCAAAGAATGTTCCATGTGAAAATAAAAAGAACAGGAAGATAAAAAACAACAATAAGATGAAGAGAACCTAAGATGCATAGGAAAAAATTATAGCAAAAAAACCTGATATTCCATACAAAATCCAAAATTAAAATAGTAAAGAAAATAACAGTGCAAGACTAAATTTTTCAGTAAGGTAGACTAATTTACTACAGCAAAAACTCAGAAAGAAGCAAAGATTTTGGAGAGTTAATTACAGTGAATTTGATACAGTCTTTATGCTGGAGTATATCTGGCTAGTTGTATAGATACTATTTCTTCTCTGCTAAAAATCAATGCAACTTTTTTATCGTTATCTGCAGTGAGTTGGGATCAAGGTTTAATTGCACATTTTCAAAGAGATCAAGAATATTTCATTCTATTCTTTAGTAAATAATAATACTTGGACATATACCTATTTATATATTTATTCAACAAATACTGATTAAGCACCTATTCTGTGGCAGACATTGTTCTAGTTGTTACTTGGGATATAATGGAGAACCGAACAAAAATTTCTTCCCTAAGGGAGCTTATTTTCTAACAGATGAAGATGAAAAATAAGCAATAAACATAACGAATGAGTATAATGGATAGCATGTTAAATTATAAGCATTTTTTGAAAAATGGAAAACGTTAAGCAGAGTAAGGAAAATCAAGAAAGTCTGGTGTGTGGAGGGCAGAGAAGTTCCAATTTTAAAAAAGATGGTAAGAGTAGGCCTCACTGAGAAAGTGGCATTTAACAAAAGATCTCAAAAAAGTGAATGAATGGGCTATGTGGATCTCGAAGGAAAAACAGTTCCTGAAAGTATGTGTCCTGGCATAGAGTTGTACCTGGAGTTTTTACAGAGAGGATAAGGACCAAGAAGATTAGTGACAGATAATAAAGTCAGAGAGGTAATAGATATGTAGAAAGTTATTATAAGAAATCTAGCTTATCCTTTGAACTTTGAGCAGAGGAATGACAAGATGGTTGACCTGTGTTTTTAAAAGATCTCTTTGGCTATCATACGAACAGATTGTAGGAGGCATAGCAAAGATACAATGAGACTCATTATAAAGATGGAATGAGTTTGGAAGGCAGAGATAATAATGGCTCAGAGCACGCTGGAAGCAAAGAGAAACAGAGAGACAGGGAGACAGAGAGATAGGCACATCTACTTTGGAGGAGAGGTTTTAGATAAACATAAATTTGGGAGTCATGAGTATCACTGATGATATAAGTAAGTCTGGATGAAATCATTAAAAAGAGAGTGGAAAGAAAGAAGAGATAAGAAACAAAGTTTCATTCAGATCAACACAATGAAGAAAATATTCAAAGAAGAGACTGAAGAAGTAGGAGCTTTGCCTGAGAATGGACCACAAATTCCAGAAGGCAGAGTGGGAAAGATTCAGCAGTTGAGGAGGGAGGGGAGAAAGGGAAAGAACAGAGATATGCAGAGCTTCATAGAGAAGAGCTCAGGGAGATAAAGGGGAATCAGTTTGTCTGGGGCATCTAATTATGACTGGCATAAAAGGAGGTAAGGTGTATAATCAAATCAGTGCTGGTCACTTGAAAGGTGGTGGTGGTGGTAAGGCCAAAAGTATTTGGGGTAGAGAGGTGTAGATGTCTGGGATTTTCTATTGATCCATTCTGTGGGGGAGAGGAGGTCTGGGGAAGTGGGCTTAGTTCCATCCTGTGGACTTACAGCTAATCTCTGACCATGAAGGACACAAATCTAAAAGAGATATAATCTCAGAGTCTGTAGAAGAGTATGTGTTTCTAAGAAAGTACCACAGTGAAACAACATGAAAATCAACTAACTAAGCAGCCTCCAAATTGGAATAAGGCTCATCTGACATGGCCTGCAGTGGTGCTCCGTTAAGAGATAACACCAGCTATTTTATTAAGCTTCTTAAATAGAGATACTAAGCATAGACTAACTTCTATATCAGTTTCCCCCATTTGTAAAATGTAAGTTAAAATAGCACCTACCACAAATGGTTGTTGAGATGATTATGAATTGATATTTGTGAAGAGTTTTTGCACAGAGCCAAAATTAAAAGGGATCAATAAAAGTTAGTATATTGATATTATCTATGACATCAAAATGTTTTTCAAACTCCACTTTTTCAAGTCTACCTACTTCTGCTGCTACCACCCAAAGTCCTGGCCACCATGATCACTCATCTGAATTTCTGCAATTGTCTCTAAATTAGCTCTCTGCATTCATCCTCTTCCCTCTCCAAACATATCCATGAAACAGATAAAGTAACATTTTCTGAGATATAATCCAAGTACATAAAAGTTGCTATTTTCAGTTATATAATTCATTAGTTTTAGTATATTCACAGAGTTGTTCAGCCACTATAATTTCAGAACATTTTCATCACCTCAAAAATAAACCCATAACCATTAGCAGTCACTTCCCATTGCCCTTCCAACTAGCCCCTGGCAACCGGAAACCTCCTTTCTGTACCTATAGATTTGTTTATTCTGTATTAAATGACATCATACAATATGTGGAGTTTTTTGCGGCTGGCTTCTTTAACATATTGTTTTCAAGGTTCATCCACATTTTAGGGTATATAAGTACTTCATTCCTTTTTATTGTAGAATAATATTCTCTTATATGGCTAAATCACATTTTGTTTATCCATTCATCAGTTGAGAGATATTTAAGTTTTTTTCACTGTTTGTCTATTATGTATAATGGTGTTATGACACTCATCTACAAGTTTTTATATGGACATTTTTTTATTTATCTTGGGTAGATCCCTAAAAGTGGAATTGCACAGTGAGATAACTCTGTTTAGCATGCTGAGTTACTATCAAACTGTTTTCCAAAGCAGCTGCACCATTTTCCAATCCCATCAAAAATGTTCAAAGGCTCCAACTTTTCCACATTCTCATCCTAGTAAGTGTGAAGTGATATCTCATTCTGGATTTGATTTTTATTGGCCTAATGACCAATGATATTGATCATCTTTTTATGAGTTCATTTGACATTTGTATATCTTTTTAAGAGAAATGTACCATTCAAACCCTTTGCCAATTTTTAAATTGAATTAACTGTGTTTTTATTGTTAAATTGTGAATATTCTTTATACATTTTAGATCAGTGTCCCTTCTGAGATATATGATTTGCAAATTATTTTCTACCATTTTTACAGGTTGTCCTTTCATTTTCTTGATGGTATCATTTGAGGCACATTTTTAATTTTGATGAAATCCAATTTATCTGTTTGTTCTATGGTCCCTTGTGTTTTTAACAGCATAATTAAGAAACATGCCTAATTGAAGAACATAAACATTTACTTCTATGTTTTTTTCTGAGTTTTGCAGGTTTATATCAAAGATCCATTTCAATTAATTATGTACATGGTATAAGGCAGACATTTAACTTCATCCTTTTGCATGTGGATATCCTCTTGTTCCAGCACCATTTGTCCAAAAGACTCTTATTTCGCCTTTGGATTTTCAAAAATCAATTGACAATGCATGTAAGGGTTTATTTCTGCAAGCTCAATTTTATTCCATTGATCTATATATCCAACCTTATACCAGTACCATACTCTCCTCATTACTGTTACTTTGTGGTAAGTTTTCAAATTGGAAAGTTTACATCCTGCAATTTTGTTCTTTTTCAATTCTGAGGAAATATTTTGGGTCCCTTGCATTTTCTTATGAATTTTAGGATCAGCTTAATTTCTGCATTAAAACCAGCTGGGATTTTGATCAAGATCATATTGAAAATGTAAATAGTTTGGAAACTATTGCCACGTCAATAATGTTAACACTTCTAATTCATGATCATGGAATATCTCTTCATTTATTTAGTTCATATTTAATTTTAACACTTCCTTTTAGGTTTCAGAGAACACGTTTTGCATTTTTTTGTCAAATTTATTCCTAAGTATTTCAGTCTTTTAAATGTCATTGTTAAGGGAAATATTTTCTTAATTTCATGTTTAGATTTTTCATAATTAGTTTAGAGACTACCATTGATTTTTGTACATTGATCCTGTAACTTCCAATTTTGCTAGATTTATTTATTAGTTATAATAGTTTTAGTGGATCCCTTAGAATATTCTATATACAAAATTAAGCCATCATCTGTGAATAAGACTGGTTTTGCTTATTTCTCTTTATTCTGAATGCCTTTTATTTTATTTTACTGTTAATTGCTTTGGCTAGAACACACCTAGTACAATGTTAAATACATGTGGTAAGAATGTATATCTTGTGTTGTTCCTGATCTAAGGGGAAAAACATTCAATCTTTTACTAGTAAGTGTGATATTAACTGTGGGAGTTTTGTTGTTGTCCTTTATTAGATTGAAGAAATTCCCTTCTCAGTTTTTCAAGTTTTTTATAAAGGATACTGGATTTTGTCAAATGCTTTTTCTGCATATATTGATATGACCATATAGTTCAGGTATTTTATATTATTAACATATTGTATTAAATTACTTAATTTTCAGATGTTAAACCAATCTTTTATTATTGGGACAAATCCCACTTTGTTGTGGTCTAAAATTCTTGCCTGATTTGGTTTTCTAGTATTTTTTTGAAGATTTTTATATTCATATTCCTAAGAAATATTAATCTATAGCAGGGGAGGGGAATATTTTCATGGTGGAAGGCGGCATTAATTTAGCTGTAATCAAATAAGGCTGCATTCAAGAAACTTCAGTTAGATAAGTTTCATGGGGAGGGGGTGCCGTAGCAGAGCTCCGCAGCCTGGTCGCTAACAGGTCGCGTACTGGTACCGGTTGCAGCCTGGGGTTGAGGACCGTAGCTTTCTGCTGTTATCTTTTAAATTAAGTAAGTATACAAAGAAAGGATTTAAAAACTAAAATACATTTATGCAGTCATTTATATTTACCTTTGCAGTCAGCACTACCAGTATACTTTATTTCTTTATGCGGATTTAAGGTAGTATTTAATATTTTTTTATTTTAGCCTGAAGGACTCTCTTTAATATTTCCTACACAACAGCAGGTTTGCTGGCATCAAATTCTCTCATCTGGGAATGTCTTAACTTCACTTTCCTTTTTGAAGGGTAGTTTACATGGATATAGAATTTTTGGTTGGCATTCTGTTTCTCCTCAGCATTTTGAATACATCATTCTACTGCTTTTTGGCTTTTTACGATGAGAAGTCAACTGTTAATTTTACTGAAGATCCCTTGTATGTAGTAAGTTGTTTTTCTCTTGCTGCCTCAATATTGTCTTCTTGTTCTTGGCTTTCAACAATTTAAATACGATGTGTCTAGGCGGGGATCCATTTCAGTGTATCCTACTTGGAGATCATTGAGCTTTTTGAGTGTGTAAATTAATTTTTATCAAATTTAGAAAGTTTCTGGCCATTATTTCTTCCAATGTTCTTTCTACCTATCCATTTGTCTCTCTGTCTTCTCCTTCTTAAACTACCATTATCCAAGGTTTTGCTATCTGTGGTTTCAGTTACCCATAGTCAACTGCAGTCTAAAAATATTAAATGGAAAATTCCAGAAATAAAACAATTCATAAGTGTTAAATTATGTGCTGTTCTGAGTAGCATGATGAAATCTCATGCCACCCTGCTCTATCCCACCTGAGATGTGAACCATCCTTTTATTCAGCATATCAGCACTGTATACACTACTCATCCACCAATCACTTAGTAGCTGTCTCAGTTATCAGATTGTCATGACATCACAGTGTTTGTGTTCATGTAACCTTTATTTTACTTAATAATGGCCCCAAAGCACAAGAATAGTGATGGTGGTCATATTCAGATAGGCCAAAGAGAAACCATGAAGTGCTTCTTTTAAGTGAAAATGTGAAAGCTCTCCACTATAGGGAAAACCACAGCATAGTATATGTAGAATACGGTACTTTCCATGATTTTAGGCATCTATCGGGGGTCTTGGAACATACCCCTTGTGGGTAAGTGGATAAAGACAAACCAATAGTATGCTTGATGGTGGCCCATACATCTCTGAGGCTTTGTTTTCCTTCATTCTTTTTTCTCTTTGATCCACAGAATGCATAATCTCAACTGACCTATCTTCAAGCAGCTCAAGTTTTGCTGTTAAGACCTTCTAGTGATTTTTTTTCTCTTCAGGTATTTTACTTTTCACTCCAGAAATTCTATTTGGTTCTTTTTTATTGTTTCTGTCTCTTGGTTGGAATTCCTTAGGTTGAGAGGCATTTCTTACATTTTTCCTTTATTTCTTTAGTGTTTTTTTTTTTTAATTCTTTGAACACGTTATAATAGCTGATTTGAAGTCTCTGTAGTAAGTCAAACATCTGAATTTCCTCAGGTACAGTTTCTATTGGCTGCTATTTCCCCCTGTTATAGGCCACACTTTCCTATTTCTTTGTGCATCTTTTACATTTTATGCTTAAAACTGGATGTTTTAAATAATATACTGTGGCAATTCTGGAAAATCAGACCTATCCTGCCCTGCGGGTTTTTTTGTTGTTGCTGTTTACTGTTGTTATTGCTGTTGCTGTTATCGCTACTGCTGCTGCTGTTTAGGGAATTTCTGGGTCCAATTCTGCGAATTCTCTATTCTTTGTTATGTTTGACCACTGACTGAAGTCTTTGCTTGGTTAGCTCAGTGGTTAGCTAATAATTGGACAGAGATTTTCCTAAATGTCCTAAACCAAGATGTCTCTGATCCTTTGCTATGGGAACATATGCAACACTCTGAATGTTTACAAATCTGCTCTCGCTTTTACTTCTTGCTTGCACAGACCCTCAAGGTCAGCAAGAGGTGAAAGATTAGTGCCTCCTAAGGTATAATTTTAAAATCCAGAGACCTCATACGTACTGGAAGTTTTGTGCACAGTCCTACACGTGCATACGTGTCTTTTAAATCCCCAGGAATACGTCAGAGCCTTCCAATGCACCATGTAAGCATCTCATTTCCCAGATTTTCCTTTAAATTTGTTGGTTAGCCTCCTGTTTGCCTCAACTAGCTTCACTACCTTAGGCACTTGTGCTGTTAAAGAGTTGCCAATGATTGTCAACAAATGACCCTGACCCGGGGGAAAAAAGCTTTTCCCATTGAGTGATCTCTGAGTCAGGTCAAACACAGACAAGCCCTGTAAAAGAGACTTTTCCAGGGAGCTGTCAGGTAGGTTAAATAGTGACAGTTCCCTGGGGATAGGGCTTTTTGAGAAACACCAAACCCTTTCTGACCCCTCCAGTAGCTGTTTGACTTCTGGATTGTATAGAGGTTGTATAGAGCCCATGGTGGTAAAGCTGCTAGTTTGAAGGCTACTGGGGACCTGGGCAGTGGGAGACTGGAACAGGGCAGTTCAAAACACCATAAACTCACTGTTCTTAGTGATCTCCAGCCATGTTTCTTAAATAAATAGTCCTCAAATTTTTGCAAGGCTTTGGTTAATCTCCAGAGTTCTGAAAAATTTGATCTTAACAATTCTTGCCCCTGTTGCTTTTACAAGGGAGTAGATTTTTAGAGGTCCTTACTTTGCTGCCATTCTGGAAATTGTTCTCACAGAAAATATTTTTTAAAGCACTAGTCTAAGCATATACCCCCTCTTTTGAAAATTATGCAATAGCTTCTCTTTAATTTTTAGATAATATCCAAAAAACGACTTTGAAAGCCCCATGTAATCTGGTCTCTACCTAAAATTTAGCCTTGTTGGGGCTCAAAAACCAATACCCCAAAGTATGGAACATTGGCACATGGAGTACTTTGAACTGAAGGACATTAGGACCTCAAAAGCAAAGTCTCTTTCTGACCTTCTCCTGCCCTTCTTTCTCCTGCTCTCTTTCCATTCCCAAGACAGGCCATAGAAACCAGAATCCCTCTTCTCCAAGGTGGGTCACAGAAACCGGAACGCCTCTCCCACAAAGCCAGCCATAAAACCTAGAAATATTACTCTACCGTTCCCCTGCCTTTCTGTGTAAGAGCTGGCCATAAAGAAATTGTCTGACCTACCTTGTCTGAAAGTATATCATAAGACTCTCATTCCAGAAGGGCTCCTGTTCCACACATGGGAGGAAGGAATGCCACACAGAAAGGCCAAGACGACTTCAAACAGACAGGCCTTCTTGGTTTCCCCATTCAGTCTACTGCTATTAGATTATTCCCTTCTTGTTCAATCACATTTCTACATAGCTGTTCACTTTTTATCAAATCTAAGCATAAAAATAAACAGTTTTGCCTTGGAGCTTTGGTCTTCATTTCTGAAAGCTTGTGTGTCATGTGAAACTTCTATTAATTAAATCTGTTATGCTTTTCCCTTGTTAACCTGTGTTTTGTTATAGGAATGCCAGCCATAACCCTATGAAGGGGAGGAAAGGTATTATACTCTCTCTGTCCCTGCAGCCTCAAACTCTAGCACTCGTCCACTAGGCATCCTTTTAACACTTATAGTCAACCACCTTCCTGCTGGCCTTTTGTACACATTGTTCTTTTGCCTATAACCCTAACCCCCGCTCCAGCCAACCCCTCATAGGCTAATTCCTATCCACTCTCAGGTCTCCCTGTAAATGTCATTTCCTGGGGAAGCTTTTCTGACTCACAGGCAAGATTCAGTCTCTGCATCAAATACTCTCAAGGCACCCTGTGTTTCTCCTTCATAGTACTTAGCGAAACTGTAATGAAATGTAATTTGTGTAAGTATTTGTTGAATATTAAGAACCATGATGGCAGAGATTTAATCTGGCCCAGAGAAAAATGTTCAATAAATGTTTGTTGAAATGAATGAGCGGAAGAGTAGAAGAAGTGCATTACGCAAATATCTGACCACTGAAACTGTTCTGTCTTGGGGAGAGGCAGTAAAGAGAGGGATAGGCAATGTCCTTGAAGCACCCCTAAAACTCCATACAGGCATTACTACTTCAGCCAGTACAGCTCCTCAAAATATTTAAGTTTGGAAATTAAAGAGGATTATGCTATTACAAAAAAACCCAAACTTATTCACTTACCTAAATCCCTCATTTTATAAACAAGTGTACCAACTACAGATGAGCAAGACATTTTTGTAGTTGTCAATCCAGGCTGAAAATTGCATGGGAAAACTTTAAACTATCCATGCCCAGGCAAGAGCCCCAGAAATTCTGTGATAATTTGTCTTTGATGCAGCCCAGGAACATGGGTGTTTTTGAAAATCTCTCCAAATAATTGTCATATGCAGCCAGGTTTGAGAACCACTATAAGTAAAAAGGCATCTTGTCTCTAGTTTGTTTCTGTCAACCTTCCACTCAAGCTTCTTGAGCCCTTACAACAAGGACATACAATAAGATTTGGGAAAAGTCTGATAAACGATCACCTTAGAAAGACAGAAGGATAAGTAGTGACCTGGGTGTGTCTCTCGACCAAAAAACTAAAGCAAAGTTACTCTTCACATCTGAAGTAACAGAAAAAGGTTGTCTCTAGGGAAGAGGCAATCTGTTTTCTGCTAGTAAACTGCAGGGTGGTTTTGTGGCTGCCTTGATTAATTGGTGAGGATGAAATAACCAGTGTCAGGGATACGTGAGACAGTGAAGGATTGTAAGTGACAATTTGCTGTTAAAATTCATGGGTCCCTGCAAAGTGCCTTGATTAATGAAGTCACTGTGTCTGTCTCTAAGCTGAGGAGGGGGCCGCTGTGGGAGGGAAGGGCAAACAAATTTGCAAGGATGCTCTTGCTAAAGAGGCCCGACACCCGGATGCATTTAATCTATCTGCTGTTGCATTAGGCAAGCACCTTCTTCCTCTCAATTGTTCACTGGTTCTGCCATTAATCACAGACCACTGTAAAGAAAAGTAAAGTAGGGAGGAGGTAGGGGAGGCAGAACTCTCCCTCTCAGCCCTCTCAGCTTGTAGCTGCGGAGAATGATTGGTAAGCAGGGGACCCAGGAGGGGAACCGCTGGGTTATGACCAAACCAGAGGAACTTAAAACAGGATTTGCAGAGTTAAGCCTCAGCAGGCCACAGCTGGATGTTCTTCTGCCTGCCACTGCCTCTATGAAGGAGGTTCTTGGTGCAACATCGCCATCTACAGCTGACTGTGAGAACTGCTCTGAGGGAGTCACGGAGCTCCAGAAACTGCCCTGAAATCAGATCACTGTAACCCTAGTGGTTTTGCAAGCCAGCACACTAGCCTGGGACGTAGGAATGGCACATGTAGGTTTCTGTGGCACGGGGCTGCCTTCCTTGGTGTCTGGACTTACAGCATGCTGGCCTGCATGATGTTAAGCTAGTGCCAATGTGAGTATGCCGCAGAGAATGGATTCCCATGAAATTTCATGAATGACCCCTTTGTCCCGGGAGAAAAATCAACAGCCTGCCCAAGCATTAGCTGTTTAGTTTACCCAGTCAGAGAAGTCTGCGGCACTGCATTGGACTTGTCTTCGAAAAAAGTCCTAAAGTGTTTCTAAGAGTTGTTTTCCTAAAATCAGTGTTAAAATCGTTCTATGTTGCTATATTCAATATAAAGAAATCTCAGTATTTATGTTATATGAGCATATTTTTCAAGTGGCTTTATGTGTAACATCTGGATGCTTTCTGATGCAATGATAAATGACAACCCAGTACTTACAGCTCAAAATTTTAATATGTCAGAAATGGAAGGATGTGTTGGGAGTCTCTATATTTTTACAGTGTTTCTGCAGTGTCCTAAGAGTTTATAAATATAATCTCATTTAATACACACGAAAATCTATGTAGATAGTACTGGTATCCTCATTTTATAGATGAGAAAAGTTCAGAGGAGAGGTCTTCAAGAATATCTAAGGAGCTCTCCCAAAGTCCCACAGCTACAAATTAGCCTCAATCTTTTGTTCTGTCAATGAAGATAGCTGTGCCCTCCTAACTTCCATGAATCCTGCTATTCATCTATGAGGACGATGGGGCCAATTCACCCCCAGAGGATGTCATCTCCGCTCTGCCACTATGAGCTGTGTGATTTTGAACAGGTCACTTGACCTCTCTGAGCCTCCTTTTTTTTTCATCTGCACACTGATGAGGTTGGATAAAATGATCCAGCTTTCAGAAGCTTGAATAGATGTTGAAAACGAAGAAAGACATTGAAGCTTGAGGTCTCTTGGCTCACAAATTGTGAGTGATTCAGTTGCTGAATGGGATTCAAGCCAACTGGACTATTCTACTGTTTATGACAACACGAGGCACTGGTCATTAGTGGACCTTCCTACATAACTCATTTCTGTCCTGTGCTTTGGGCAGTAGGCCAATAATTGACAGGTGGAAGTATTTTTACACCCTTGCCTTTGATGCACAGTAGAGGAGAGAGCTTGGGTTTTGAATTTGATGTAGTGCAGAACCTTCCTGCCTTTCTACCTCACTGGCATTCAAAGAAAGCTACCCTAATGCAAGTGCATGTTGTCAGCACACGGCCCACTTCTAAGAGGGTTACGCATTAGGACCATGACAGAAGGAGCAGCTACTCCCTGGAAATATTTAAGCAAAGAAGAAAAGGTATATTCCAGGAATATTAAATAAGAATTTTTTACAATATCTTTAATAAAGCCACCTTGGAATAGGACACGGTTGACAGCATCTCCCCAGACACAGTGTTAAATATAGCATTCAAACCAGAAAATTACTCATTGATTTGCCCTGTGAAAAGATAAATGTCTATTCAACTCTGTTCTATCCCAGCGCGGGTCTTATTGTTTTTTAGTGAAACAATCTGAGTGCGTCTTCCTAATGAAGCAACACAGCATGTAAATGCTGCAAGCACTTGGCACAGGAGAAGACAAGAGCCCTTGCCAACCAAATGTGGTGCTCCGGAAGGCCACCCACAGCTCCTGGAAGCAGGGTGTGCACGCCAGCTCAACAAGGTGGCCACACTACCTCAGACAACAGAACAACAGCAGACACACTACCCAGGAGCAAATACACGTGGCGAATGAAAACTTGGGCTAAGGAGGGAGCAGGGATAACAGGTTATAATTCACTGCCTCAAGAACCTCTAAACTCTTCCAGCTTTGGCTTGCAGACAGTTTTTATAATGACAGGTGACTGCCATCTGTAAGACCCTGCCAGACCACATATGCCTAATAATACTCTCTCGTTTTTATCCAGTGTTTTACAGCTCACATCGGGATACTGTGTGCCCAGGCTCATTTGATTCTCTTAACAACTCTATTAAACAGGTGGTGCAGGTACCCACTGCACTGGCTACATTTTGTTTTTCAGAGAGATGCTGTCAAATATTACAGTACCTATTTCTTCACTCATCACGCATGTATGGAGGGCCCTCTGTGTTCTAGGCCCTGGGAGGAGGTAGAGAAGCACAGAGAAGTAAGGGAGGAAGCAGAAGTGAATCGAATATGGAACATGATGTACATGTCAATGTCTTCAAAGAATTCATAAATCTCAGTGGGAGGCAGGTGGGAAAACAGATAGCTCCAATTCAGGAGGGATTCACAACGCCCAGGGAATTTGCAGGGAAGTGGTGACACGAGTCCAAAGAGATTTCTGAATTGTAAGAGGAATTGATTAATTGTACTTTTCATTCTGATTCTTAGAAAAAAAAGAATTATGTAATAATTATGAAATGATATGTACTTTTGGGTTGCAATCAGCTGACAAGTTTGAGACATTTTATTATCGATTTTTTTCTTGAGACTAACAACAAAACCTCTAGGTAAGACAAATAGGAACTTTTATTCTTATTTTACTAGAGCACACAGAAGTTGAGTGACTTGTTCACAGTAACTGACTAGGAATTAGAATTTACTAGGGAAGTGTTCCCTGCTAAATTCTAGTGTGGATTCTAATCCAGTTCTTCTCAAATTTAATGTCCATACAGACCACTTGGGGATCTTGTTAAATTACAGATACAGGTTCAGAAGGCCTGGAGTAGGGTCTGAGATTTAGCATTCCTAACAAACTGCCAGGCCATAGCAATGCTGTTGGCCCACAGACCTCACCTTGAGTAGCAAGGATCCAGATGCCCCGGCCTTAAAAGTGCATAGTATCAAAAAGGGTGTAAAAATCAGAGTACAAGAATATTAGCAATAGTGAATTCCTTTAGCAGAAACTAGGAGGAAAAAAAGAGAAAGTTATGGAAAAACAACCTCAAAATGTAAGGACAGGCCCAGGCTTTAGAAAGATCAAATGCAGCTGAAGGGTCCTTATACGAGGGCCAGCCCAGTGGTTCCAAACCTGGAGTTCTCAAATCTCCAGGGATCCAAGACAACATCAGTGGAGATCCTTGAATGATTTTACATATTCAAAAAAATAGCTACTGAAAATTGAATATCTGCGTAAGACAAGGCCTCATTTGTTAATGAAAACATGGACTCATTAACAAGATTTACTTCTGCTTTGTTTCTACTTAGTCTTTTTATTGTTGGTTTAGTACCTACTGTCTGTGCTGCATGCTTATAGATATACATAGATACATATATCTTGATTAATTAACATAAGAAAACAAATTAAATATTAACAAATGCAGTTCAAGTAGTAGATGAAAACTAAAAGAAGGAATACTTGGTAGGGAAAATGTTGGGAACTAACTCAAACCCCCCTATTTTGGAGGATCGTTTTTATCTGTTGTTTTGTTTTACCCTTGAGTTTTTTATTTGTTTTGTCCATTGTTTTTTGTATTGGTTTTACATTAGATTATGCTCATAAATATTAAGTAACTAAGCAAAAGTTTAAGAGTAAGCTAACACAAGAACCTGAAATGGATCTCGATGTTCTAACTTCAAACTAATAATAATTGTTACCATTTACAAATAATAACTTATTATTATTTGTAGGCCAAATGCCTACATTAATTATCATATTAAATTACCAAATGTACTAAAGAGAAAGTAATTTTATGTCACCATTTTATAGATGAGGAATCTGAGCCTCAGAGACATGCAGTAACCTGCCTAGAAAAACATATCAAGTAAAATGCTTATCCAGTGATGGAGTCTAAGTCTGTGCCCAAAGCCTATGCTTGTAATCAAAATCCAAGTTTGAATTCTCTCAAGTTACTGTTAGATTCCAGGATCGTCATACTATGTACGTGACGACTGAGAAGAAATTACTGGGTTATTTATTTGAATCTGCATTCTTTCCAAAAATGTTTGTGAAGACTAGAGAAAATATAAATAGAAAGCCCCAATGTCAGGAGCCAACTAGTTGTTGCCATTTCTCTTAAAGACCCTGAAATTTTCACTCCTACAGACATGCAAAGGAGAGGGGCATTAATCTCAGAAGGGTAATGGTAAGAATGCAAACTGAATTCTCTCCCTTTTGCTCTAAGGGCGCAGCGGAACTAACACAAGTTTAGAAATCAAATAAATCCAGATTTAAATCCACTCCCCACGTACTGACTTGGGATCCTCAACATTCACTGGTATCTCTGAGCCACTCTTATTATCATATAAAAGAGGGATAATACTTCATTTTTCACTGGACAATGATGAGGATTAAATAAACTGGAGTAAGTAAAGCCCCTGGCACAGGTCAAGCACCACACAAATCTATCAGAAGCCCTCATCAGATCAGGTAGTTACCAACTTAGAAGACACAATTGCTTTCAGCTTGTCTCAACCAAACCATGGGCTTCCAACAGAAGTTGCCCTCTTGGCTCTAGATAATTCAACATGAAAAACCTGAGAATTTGTTTATCTGATCCTATTTCAGGAATATTCTGAAATACTGAAGCTGAGTGATCATAGACTAATGACACTGAAAATAAATGCCACTTCATAAAGACCACTAATGTGGCCAGAGCAGAACTGATGTGACCAACCGGTGGATGATGTTCATTTCTCAGGGAAAGAGTCAGATGGGACATACTCTAATTTGAACTTCATTTTTCATCTCTTTTTAGCACGGTTGGATGGTGAGTTTGGTGAAGTCATTCCTTTTTGCCAAAGATGTTTTGCTTGCCTTCCTCCCTCTGAGAAAGAAAACAAAAACAAAGAAACAAACAAAAAAAAAAACATCAATTTTCCCAGCCAGCTCACACTGCAAATGCACAAAGCATAAAGAATGGAACGGCCCTTATAAGGTCAAACTTGTTACGGCGTGACATCTTGGAGGGTGGCAGAAGGGTAGATGGTGAAACACAGCAATACAACTCTGTCTTTAATAATAGAGAACAATAGTTTTGTTCAGAGAACTAAAAAAAAAAGAAAGAAAGAAAAAGAAAAAAGAAAATCTGGAGTAGGGGAAATTGCAAAACTGCAACTTTAATTTTTAAAGACTCTTGGAGCTAAGTGAAACCAACTGATGCCTCTGATTCTTTTACTCTATTTAGATTCTCCTTGCACAGCTAGCAACGGACCTCTCATATTCAAACAGACTGACAAATATTGATTTTTAATGCCACCAGCTAGGGACTTCTTATTCTGCTCCCAAAGAACACATGTGCGAAATGAGTTTTGCAAGTTGACTCAAGTCAGTCCCCGCTGGGTCCTTCCTCCTGCTGAAAAAGCAAGCCCAGAGAAGAAGCCTGGCTTCCAGCAAAGAGCAATCTTCTATCCAGTGCAGACATAGCTCTCTGAGAATCCCATACATTTCCAAAGACTCAGGTTGCTCTGCAGAGTCAGAAAAAGAACCAAAGAACTAGGCCTAAATGAAAAGATATTTGGGATTGAAGAAGATGAACCATGGAGAAGTCAGAACTCTCTTCTCAAAGTTGTGAAGAACGAGCAAGTCTGCCATGACTTGACTTAGCTCATTTCTCCAGCCTTGTAACAGAACTCCCTTGCACTTGAAGCTCCAGCGAAATGTATTACTTGCAGTTCTTGAACTAGCCATGATTTCTGTCACCCTATAGGTTTGCTTAAAGATGGCATCCTCAAAATACATTTCCTTATAGCAGCACTTACTTATTGTATTGTAAATACCTGTTAACTTACTAGTATGTTCTATCATATCATGAGTTCAAGTATGATATACTGTATCTTTTTCATCCTTGTGCCTTTAGTGTCTAATAATAGGCATTCATTAATATTTTTGACTGAATTATAAGTGCATGCATAAATAAATAAAGGAATGAGAAAAGGCAATAGACCATTTCCAGCCTTGTCTGTCATTAGAAGGCTATTGTAAACATAGTAAGCTATACCATTTAATGAGTTCACACTTTGTATGAGTAACAAGCCAAGTGTTTATGCAATGTTCCTTTTCATCTTCACACTACCACTGTGAGATAGTAAGAATTATTAGTCCCATTTCAGCAGGAAGAAAATAATTAGGGGCTAAGGAAATACAGAAACTTACACAATTCCACACATTTAGAAAGTAACACAGTCAGATTTGTACCATGATGTGTTGTATTGCTATGATGCTCAAGATTTGAACAAATGTTATGAACACTCAGGGTATTGGGTATTTAGATTCCTCTCTTGGAGTCATTCATTATGCCATTCATTCATTTGTCCATCATTTTTTGCATCCATTCAGTATTTATTTAGAACCTACTTTAAAGCAGATTCTGTGCCAATCTCAAGAAGGTGCAAAAATGAACAACACTCCTTATTTTCGAAGAGCTCGCAGTTTAATTGAAAAGGTGACGACACAGAAGGCTGTGATATAAGTTACGTCCCTCAAGAGCTATGAAATGTAATAGAAATTAAAGTAGAAAATGATCACTATTACAGTAGTTTCTAAACCAAAGTTTTAATCTCTTTCCATCCACCAAATAGCGCCCTACTGTCTTCCACCAGCAGCAGCACCAAGAAGTAGCCCATCTATTCTTTCATCACTTAAAAATGTACTTTTGATCATGGTACTGCTGCTCAAAAACATTCAGTGACTTCTCATTGTCAAGCAAAGATCTCTAAACTTCTTATTAACATGCTACAATCTGTTCCCACCTACATTTCCAGGTTTATCTTCTATATCTCTATTAAATACTCATTGGTTGTCCTCTAAATCTATCCTGAACCCTCTGGATCTTTGCTCTAGCTATGTCTATTAGGGTTAGATTTATTCTTTCTATTTAGGCTTTTCTGTCAACTCTACTCTTCCTTTTCCTGGATGCTTCTAAAACATTTTGCTTCATAAAGGTATCTCCTTTCTTATACAGCTTTGTCAAAAAATAGTGAATTATTCTAGGTTGAAATTAACCATTTATATGTCAGACTCCTGCTCTAATCTATGAACATATTAATAACCACAGTAGTTTCTTATTCATTTTTTTGTATCTTTGGTGCCTAATACAATGCCATGTGCTGTATACTCAGTGAATCACTGCCAAAATTAATGGGGTGACCAGCCTTGTGTAACATTTACTTTTGAAACATCCTATCTCCCATTTTATTTGCTGGCTTTGTGAGGGCTGAGACTATGTATATCTCTGTGTCTTTCACTTTCATCTCACCATAGTTCCTAGTACAGTCTTTGTATACAGTAAGTGCCCAGCATATATTTGTTAATAATGAAAAAATTATAATTTTCATGGTAGGAGTGATCTTATGTATTTTATTTCTTGCCGTATTTTGGTTTTTTTTGTATCTACAAATGGTGAATACCCAATAAGTGGCTGTCATTTAAATGGATACCAATTTCCAAATATCTAGCCATGGAATGTAACGGACATACTGTTTTGCCTACACTGCTTTTCTGACCCTTTCTCCACTTGCCACAGTGGAAAAGCAGAAGTAGCCAGTTTATAAAATGTGCGATTTTCTCTCAGGTGGAGTTGATAGGTCCCAGGAAGAGAAACCATACTCAAGCTGCTAATTATACCTCTTCCCTAGGATTTTTAGGACACAGTGAGTTAAGTGGATCAGCTAGAGCTGTTAGATAAAGAAATTGAGGTACAGAGGAGTCACAACGATCCCTAAGTCTCTAAGTGCAATTGTCCCTTAAGTTCAGTTGAAGACCTGTCCTTTCCATGACATAGTTGTGCTGTATGATATCCGGGCAAGTGTCTAATGCATGTCTCTTTTGTTTAAGCTTGTTCAAGATAGATTTTTGTCACTTGCTTCCAAAAGAGCCTTAACGATTGCAGAGACCAACCTGATAAAAGACACAAGTGATGATAGAGGCTACAGAAAATAAGAGGGAGAAATAGCACTAAATTCCACAACAGAACTATAGACATTTACCTAGGACCTTTCCGAAGGCAAGATATTTAATATAAAGATTCAAACAACAAGGAGATCCATTAAGAGCTCATCCAACCAAATAAGACACTGCATAACGGTTTCATGAGAAATTACTAGACCACAGAGGAAGGAAACCAGGCCAGGTCATATTAGTGACATTCAAATGAGCAATGAGCAGGAGGAGCTCATCTGGATTTAGAGTAGAACAGATTTAGAGGACAACCCTAGGAACTTGGCTAAGAGCCTACTATGTCACAAAGAAATGCTTCCTTCCTTCCTTCCTTTTGTTTTTCCTTTCCTCCTTCCATCCTTTGGTGTGTGTGTGTCACACGTGTAATCCCTTATGTCCCAGGCATCCGATTTAATGCTGAAGTTAAGGAGACCTTCTCCTTCACTCAAGAATCTTCCTGATGTTAGGGAGATGATGGTCTGTTGTGAAAGGCAGTGTGCATTGTGACAGGTACTGGATGCTATGGTCCAAAACTGCTTTGAGAGAGTGTAGGTTAAGGGAACCCAGCCAGTGCAAAGGTCCCATAGATAGTTTCACTGAAAATGCAATGTTTGAGAAGCCCCCGAAGATAAGTCGTATTTACTTGTGCCAAAGAGAGTACTGCAGGTAGGAGAGGACATTCGAGGAAGAGGAAACAGCATATGCAAAAGCATGGTGACTAGATAAAGCATATCCAGAAGGGGCAATAATTCTCCCAACCTTACATTTTAGTGGGATAGGTACACAATAAAATCAACTATTACAACAAGTCCTTTGACAGAAATGAGCACATGTTCCTATGTTAAAACAAATAAAGGAAAACCAACTCAGCCTGTTGAGCTGGTTGAGATTACGGAAGACTTCTTAGGGGAGGTGACATGCAGTGAGTCTTGAATGACAAATAGGAGATATTCAAATA